>WBMV01005149.1:0-206160 GCA_013396655.1 Campylorhamphus procurvoides
CCCCTCTCCCCATCCCTCTCCCCCCCTTCCTCCCCAACCAGCGGCTCACAGGAGCTTTTTGCTGCAGAACAAGGGAAAAAATGTAAAAGCCGCATCCAGCATCCCCGGTCTGTGCTGGGGCGCTCCTGCCGTACAAAGGAGCAGCTCTCCGGCTCGCCCTCTTCCCCAAATTACCCCTGTTACTGCGTGTTTTCTCTCCGTACTGGAAATGCCTTTTATTTTTTAATGAGTTCAAGGCAGCCCGGGGCCGCAGCAGTCGCCGATGCTCTCGGGGCAGGACACAGCTCTGAGCCTTTAAGTAAGGACAGAATTTATTCACTGTAAACATTGCACAACTTCTGTGCTCCGTTCTCAGGATTAAAATATAACTCATTTTCTCAGCATTACATGACTTGTTTGCTAGTTATTAGGCTACTGCTCAAGCTCAAGATGCAGATTTGTCTAAAACGTGTAATTTTAGAAACCTTAAGGGGGTAAAAAAGAAGCTCCATTTTGCTATGAGAACTGTGTAGCTGGAACTTTCCTGAGAAATAACCACAATTTATCACTTGATTATACTTTGGCAAAAGCAAAGAACTTTTCTGTTTCAGGTAACTTTTATGTCAAGGCTCTGCCTTGCATTCACAGCAGTTGGTCTGACTCGAGGCAGTTACAGGAACACTTGAAATTAAATTTAAATTTATATTGTTCATTGGTGGAGAACTCTCCTGCAGTTAAGGAAAAAAGCGTAAAGATTAAACTGATCATTACTATATATGAAAAGTGGTTTCTAACATTAGCATGCTTGTTCTTCTCCTAAAAAAATGAAAGAGGATTCTCTAGCCTGTGCTTTGTATAGCTGCATCGTGTTATCCTTTCATTTCCCTTTTCCTGAAAATGTCACTTAGAGGAGGAAAAATCACAAATTCAAGCTTGCTGGGGTTGCCACACATGGAACAGAGGAACAGCTGCTGGAAGGAGGCTTTCCGAGAGTAACAAACCACCTGCACTGGGACATCTTCCTCCCCTGGTAACCATCTCAGTGCTGGTCAGTGTGTGGCTGTAGCCCTTGGCCAGGCTGCTCCTGGCTCAGGTGTACCTGTGAGCTAGGGTATTTTCAGGGCTGATATTATATTTATTTGCACACTTACACTGTTGGTTGAGGCTTGTTTGGTGGGTTTTTTCCACGAGAAAGGAAGACATGAAAAATGCGGGTTTGAGTGAATCAGGCTGTTTTAGCAGTTTGTTCTTGATTGCGTTTTCTCTCACGTCAGGAGCGGCTGGAGGGGGCTGGAGCCTCTCGGGCCGCCCTCGCTCCCTCCGTGCGGAGGAGTGTGTTGGGATGTGGGCTGGAGGCGGCGAGCAGGGCTGGCTTGGCTGGCTCCGAGAGGGGGGATGAGCTGGAGGAGGGGTCTGCACCAGGACGCAGCTCTGCGGCTGCGCTTGCCTCCTTCCATCCCTGGAGTGGAAACCACAGCACTCGCCACCCTTTCATGTTCCTGCTCCGAGAACCAGCCAAGGAGGAGGGAAGGGACCGTTTTCTTTTGTCATCATGGGAGTGTGTCGTTGCTCCCTCGTGCAGGAAGAGGTACATAAGCCCCAGGAGAAGTGTGGACGCTTCTTCCAAATCTTTGTGCCGCTCAGAGTGGATTCCAGGGAGAGGGGGAATGCTGGGGCTCCTGCTCTGCTCTCTGGCTGCTTGGCAGCCTCCTCTTGCAGCCAGAGCAGGGATTTATCAAAGGCATTGAAACCAGAGAAGGCCCAATTATACTTTTGACTTGGAAGAGATCCGTATGGGTTGTTGGGAGGTGGAGGTACCAAAATAAACCGTCTGAAGGCTCAGTGTGCAGACAGAGAGTGAATTTAGTATCAGGTACTAAATTCCTGCAAAGGTGACAGTTGCAGTAGATATATGAGGAAATCCCTCATTACCCTGAAGAGCTGGAAGAGCAGGATATGGTATTTTATTATGTTTCTTAACCTTGATCACAGCAAGTTTCGAACACCCTCTTTACCCTGACTGTTGAATCTGCCCTGTGGGTACAGATTCTTGTACAGCAAAGCTATTTCACTAGATTTAATCTCTAAGGAGCGTGCCAGAAAAACAGCCTTTGGGGGAATGGCAATCTGCTGGCTTCCTCGTCTGTAAAGTGGGATAGCAATGTGCAGCTCCTTGCTGGGAAGAGTTTCAGGGTCCACCGGTGAAAAGAGCTGAAGTTCCATGGGCTGAATCATTCAGCCAAAAAGAGAGGAGGCAGAAGCAGAGGCAAGGCTTGCCCAGCTCCCATGGCAGCGATGCCAGGAATAGACTGGTATCTCTGATTTCTGCTCCAGCCTCCCTGTCTGTGTGGGCAGAGGCCAAAAAAGAGCAGCCGTGCCGGTGTCACCCGGCTGCGTGCAAAGGGAAAGCGGAGGTTGCACAATCCTATCCTTGGTGCTCTTTTGGGGGCTGCCCTGCGGTGCCAGGTGTGGGAGTGACAAGTTGTCTGACACCGGTCGCTGCAGAGCTGGAGGGAAGCCACTGATCTCATTCCATGGTGGCTTCTGAGCAGCCCTGGGTGGGAACAGCTTTGTCGCTGCTGCTCACCTGGGCTGAATTGTAACCGCTCACCTGGGGATGAAAGGCACTTCATCCCATTACCACTCGCCCAAGCCGTCCTCTGCCCTCTGTGGGAAGGGATTTGGAACCCCAGGTATATTTTATTCCCGTGCAAGGCTTTGCGTCCTGTGGCACTGGGGAAGTGTAATCTTGTTACATTTGAATTTATTTCATGCTGCGTTTGCGGGTGCGAAGAATGATTCGGTAAAATTGGGGACTGTGGAAGGTGTGAGACGCCGTGTTGTTTCAAATGCTGACAGTGGGGAAACATCTGCTAGAAAAGCTCTCTTTGAAGGAGTTGCTGCCCTTCCAGAGCTCTTCTGTAGGGGTAATAACTGTTGTGGTAGGTGAAACCTCCTGAGCCAGGAGACACCTGGGAGCTGTGAACATGCACGGGCTGAGGCAGGGATGGAGCTCTGAGGTCTGTCAGACAGAACCACCTTTATTTTCTCTTGTCTTAGGCTATTTCTGAAGTGACTTCTGGCTTAATTTTGCATGAGCTTGTGTGCACTTGGGTGAGTTTTGATTCTTAAAGAAGCTGTTCTGTCCTTCTTTTCTATTTACAGATAACTTCATGGGGTTAATGGTACAAGTGTTTCCATTTCTCCATGTACTGATTAGTGCTTTCATTAGCAGTTAGCAAGTGCATTTTAAAACTTCTATATTAAATCTGAGTGGAGGTAGATTTTATTTGTATGATGAAGCCACAGAGTGCTCAGTTTCAGCACCAGCTCCCAAATCACAGGATGACTTACCTGCTAATTTTGACTTGCTGCCTATTTACGAGCAGGCAGGAAGCAGCAGCGTTGCAGCTGAGGGAACTGAGGCAGGGCCCCTGGTTATAGTAATTCTTGAGTAGTTCATTTGGGCATAATGCCTCTTTTTACAGTTGGTTCTATTACAAACAGATTTTCTGATAATGGCACCTGCACCATTCAGATGGATCATTATTATAAAAGCAGCAAGTATTGTTAGGGAATCGGGATGTGGAATTGATGTAGGGTCGTTCTAATGACAAAAGCAATACCATAAATAAAATGATGCTGTAGCAGCAGCACTAAACTGGGTGGAAGAGGGAAAATGCCACTTCAAAATTCCCCTGGATTTGTGGCACAGGGTCCCTGCCTGTGGAGGAGGTGGAATGTGGGTGACAGGGGCTGTCCCTGTGGTACAGGGATGCTCTGAGCGTGGGAAGGAGGAGGGAAACCATTAGCTGGAGCCGTGTCAGAAGCCAACCAGGGAGATTGTTGCAATTAATCATTTGTAGAAATGGGGTGGTGCTCTCATCCTGGGTGTTGCTTTTGGGTCAGCTCCATTAACACAGAGTTTTGAGGGTGGGTTTCAGGGTTTTGCACGCCCAGCCTGTCCCTCCTGCACAGCACTGGGATGGTCCGTGCCTGCCTGCACGTTCCTTCTCCCATTCCTTCCTCTGTGGGAAATGTGGGAAATCTTGGAATTGCATTTGTGACATAAGCATGGGGGTAGAGAGTGTTAACAGCCCAGTGGGACTTGACAGAGGGGACTGATGTCGTAGCATGCCTGAATACTGGAAGCAATTGCACCAAACTGAAGGAAAAGGGAAGAAAGGCTAAAAAATCAGTGCATTTGAAAAGTTATTGAGGGTGTGGAGTGGAAACTGTCCTCCCCTCCACTTCTGTCTCTGAGCAAATCCCTGGAGATGGGTGTGTTGTCTTAAAGGCCAGGCTTGTGGTGGGGTTTAGCGAATACAGATAATCCAGATGGCTAATCTGGAGCAGGGTTTGGCGAGCAAAATCCTTCTGGCAGGCGGCGAGGGGGATGCCGGGAAGGGGTTTGCAACAGTCGTCTTTAAACAAAGTCGGTGCTAATGCAGCTTCAGCCCATCGTGTGCACGGAGCACAGATGTCTTGCTTGGGGTTTGATTATTTTTTTTTAAATAAAATCCCCTTTATTTTTCATCAGTGACCCCTGGTTTAAATCCCTGATGCACAAGGGGAAATTGCAACCCTTTGGTGGGCTCAGGCGTGGTTTGGGTCCCCAGCGAGGGATGTGGCCACTCGTGCCTGGGGTGTGAGGGGCAGGAGGATGCTCGGATGCTGCTTGGGCTCTTGGGCTTTGAACTCCCTTCTTGCCCGGGGCCCCTTCGGGACAGGGGTGATGGGGAATTGCTTTTTGATGCTTGGAGCTGCCTTTGTCAGTGGACATCTGGTGCCAGGATTGCTGCTGTCGGGGCTGGGGGTGGGCTGCAAGGCCAGGGAATTTGATGGATTAGTGTGGTCGGAGGGCTGGGGGAGGGGACGGGTAGGGTTTCAGCTCTTGCTGCAGGTAGAGAGAGAATTTGGGGATTAGGGGCACTTCACTGCAAGCTGCAAAGGGGGGAGGATTCAAAGAGGGGGAAGGGTTGGGAAGAAAATAGTCTTTCCAGTTTTCTCAAAGAAATGACATTTGTTTGCTCCATGAGGCAGCAAAAGGGAAATATGTGTGTGTGTGTGTGTGTCCAGAGCAGGGGATGAAAAAAATCCACAGCAAATCTGGTGCCGATCTGTCCCCCCAGCTTTGTCACCCTTGGGAATCCTGATTGCTTGTGCCTGGCCTCAGGGTCACTGGGTTCATTCCCTGCTGCTTCCTATGGATTCAATAACCTCCTTCTCTCCCCAGAGATCAGCTTAAATTAAAACTTTATCCTTTACTTAAGGAAGCAAGCAGCAGCCTCTCCCCATGCTCTGTTACAGGATCTGGGTAGTTTGCATGTCCCTGTCCATCACCAAATGAGCTGTACCAGGAATCACCAACTTTGGAGCCACTGGAGCAGCAGGAGGGGGATGTGGAGTATCATCTACCCCTTGATCTCTTTGAGTGAAGGAGTAGGAAAGAAAATCCTGATTTTTTTAAAAGTCTCCCCTGAGGGCAGGTGTTTTAATATACCCTGGTCTGGAAGGGGGAAAATTGCTGGTTTTCCTGGTGCAGGAGCAGCCTGCTGGGGACATTGCCAGGATGGATCACCTTTCCCAGAGCTCGCTGTGCCCAGTGTCCGTGCATGGGTGGAAATGTCACTTGTCTGCCTGCAAGAGTAGGAGGGTTGGCAAGGCCATGAAGGCCACCGGGACTTGGCCAAAATGGGGACCTCGAGGAACAGCCACAGTGAAATCCAATCTCCAACCAGCACTGTGTTTGAGGATCAAATCCGCATGTAAAATCTGCTTGGAAGATTTAGTGTCTGCTGGCTTTGCCTCCTGGAAAGGCTGTAGCAGGGAGGTCACCTCTCCAGGAGGCACGTTCAGGCCTTTAATTCATGTTTTGGGGCTACACGTGTGTGTCATAAACATTGGGTTTGTTCAGGGCTGGATTTGTTCCAAGTGGGAAGGACGTAGGACGTACCCTCCATGCAGCTCCTTTCCCCCTGTGCAGCAGAGACACAGTCCCTGCCAGGCAGTGAGTTCTCTCTTGTGTTGTAAAATAAAGCCCTTGTGGGAGATTTTTTACCCCTTTTCCAGCAGAAATTGAGAAAACTGGAAGCGGGGAGGAGCAGGAAATTCACGTGTAATGAAGGAAGCGTTGGGACTGAGATGAGAGAGGTACTGAAAAACATGAGACACCTGAGGAGTGTTGGAGTGATGGGACTGGGGGAGCTTTTGTCTTTCCTCACGTTGCTGTAGCCAGAATGTCAAGGCTGTTGAACTGCCTTTTGAATTTTGATTTCTTCTCTGTGTTGAACAAAGTGGTGGCCGAGGGCCATGGCCGTGCAGGAAGCCTTGTGTCTGCAGGGTTTCTGAGGTCAGAAAGCCTTAAAACACTGGTCTGAAAAAAAGGAGAATGAAAAATAAGGGATAAAGTTACAACTGCAAATGTGTTTATTTGAACTTTAGGAGCAAAAGGCAAAAAAATTGGGGGGTGGGGGAGAGGAGGAAAGAAGTGACTGTAAAAATGCGAGCAGGGAAGTGAACAGCTGTGTTGTTCTGTGAAATGGGAGCTGCTGGGATTCAAAGGATTATGGCACTAACCAAGACCTGGTGTCTGCAGTAGGGCTGAAGGCTGGAGCCCCAAGCACAGGGGCAGGAGGAGAAATCAGAGCCAGAATGGGTCAGGTTGGAAGGGGAATTCCCAGAGGTTCAGGCTGCTCCAGGCTTCCCAGGTGGGTCCAGTCCTGATGGAGAGGGGCTCTGGTGGCCAGGAAGGTTCCCTGTTCCCCAGCCTCTGTATTTCAGTGTCTGTTGGATCCTCTTCTGGCAGTGCTGCCGTGTACCTGGAGCACTGAGTATGAATGGAAGGTGGACACATGGCTGTTGGGCACCATTTCTCCAGCATTTACAGATTTGGTGTCTTGGATGCTTCAGGATGCCATTGGCAGGTGTTCCTGCCCCACCACACTGATCTAGTCCTGCTGCAGCTCCTCTGCCAAGCAGTGGTGGCTTGGAGAAGGAAAAGCTTCACCCAGAAAGGTAATTCCTCTGAAGCAACTGCTTTTGGGTGGTAGATGAATCAGTGGTGCCTCCAGGCTGACGTGTTGGATGGTTCCAGCACTGCCTGCCTGGAGGGGCAGGAATTGTAGTCCATTACCAGGAGTCCATTTCTCCTGCCGAAGGTGGAGCTCCCAGTTCTCTCAGCAAACCTCGCTCGTGGGCCATGAAACACCCTCCTGCCAGTGCATTCCAGAGCAATATCCAGCATGAGGGATGGCCTGTGCCGTGCTTTATGCACTGCCCTGAGAGGGGAGAAGGTGTAAATCGCACCATCTCAATGATTTAGCCCCAGGTATAGTTGTGATTCAAAATGAATTTCTCTCCCTGCTTCTCCCTCGTGCAGTAAGTGCTGGCCATAAAGCAGGAGGAGATGGTAGCAGGCTGTGTGAGGCTGTGGGGGAGGCTGTGGCTGTCCCCTCCCCTGTGCCCTGCCCCCGTGGTCCCTCTGGGCTGTGGGGCTGATGCCAGGCTGGCTCTGGCTGACTCGTCCAGATCCATGTCCAGCCCTAAGCACAGAGCCACAGCACGGTTTCCATTAGGCTTAATAGGGAAGATGAGTGACATGTGAAAAGTGGCTTTAGGTTTTATGCAAAGCCAATGATGCTTATAAGACAGCTGGGGGATTTGAGGGTTTTCGGCAAGTTTTGCTGGACAAAAAATTCCTTTGGAAAGTGTCTGGAGTCCAGTGTGAAATTTTGGTGGAGATCAAGATGATGGGAGTGGATGACTCGTGTTTCACACCTTGCCACTCTGGGGAGGTGATTTTCTTCACTCCTGCTCTGGGGAAAAAACGTCAAAAGTCATGAGAAAGACACTTGTTGGGGGTTTTTTGTTTGGTTGTTTTTTTCATTTGTTTGTTTGGTTGGGGTTTTTTGTTTGGTTTTTTTGTTTGTGGGTTTGTTGGGTTTTTTTTGTGGCAAGGAATGGACATTAATATTAAAACTTCTGGGGATCCTTTTTGGAGATTAATTTTGCTTCTCCGCTGTACCCTGGTTTAGATCTCCTGGAATAGCTCTGGAAATGCAAGTTCAGGCAAATACATAGAAAAGATGAAGCATGGACTCCACTCTGCCATTTTCCTCATGATTTGCAGAGCTGTTCTAGTGCTTTTACTGCTCTCCTGGCCCTGCCTGATGTCTAGGAGTTTTTTCCTGGAAATTTAGAGGTCAGAGGTACTGAGAAAGGTTGAACCCCAAAGACTTGATCCCTGTGTGAGGCTCTTCTGCCTCTCCTCCTAACACAGATGTGGTGTGGGTGCCTCCTTAGGAAATTCTTAAAGTCCATCTCTATTGATTTATCTGTTTTGAACTCTAGAAGGTAAAACATGCCTGTAATTTCTAGAGGAAAACATGTATTTGCAGTTCTTTGCCTGTGACCAAGCATGGTTTCGTGGATAGCCAAATAAAATTCTCAGTTCAAAGTGTTTCAGCAATGTGTTAAAGTTTATGGAGCATTTAACAAACTTTTTTAGTGTGCAATAGTTTATAGTGCCAGCAAACAGCCAAGTGTCACATCAAAGTTGCAGTCTTTTCTCACTCAATGGCTCAATGTTTAGTGCTTTTTGGGTTTAGCTTGGGTGGCGTTTCAGTCCACAGCTCAGAATGGCTTTTTCTTTCCTTTTTTCCCCCCCAAAACCCTCTAAAAGTCAGATTGTGAATACTGATTTAAGGCCCACAATTCAAGCAGAGTGCTGGGATTTATTTTTATCTTTAAAGAAAGAAAACCACCGTAAGCAAATAGTCCCAGTGACTTCAGTGGAGCTCTCTGTGGGCAGTTTCCTGCTGGGCTGGGAGAGCAGAGGACTGAGATGGAATCTGCTCCCATCTAAGCAAGGAGAGTTTGGCCATCAATTCCTGCAAATCTTCCATGATTTTTCCCTTAACCAGGAGGTGGGATGTGTTTGCAGCAGAGCCTGAGCCTGCTGACACCAAAATTTGCTGCCTTTTGCCTGGGTTTTGGGATTGCCTCCTTTTCTGGGCTGGAGGAGGATGAGCTTCAGGAAACTCTGCAAGGGTTCTCCTCTGCCCCAGTCATGTAGGAGAGGAGTAGGGAATATACAGGGAGTTGAACTCCCTAGACCAGCTGCTTCCCCTGGGAATATCCTGGGGCTGGGGTAGTCATTGCTACTAAATTTGAGCTAAAGAGGTGTAAAACCTCGTAACAGTTCCTAGATAATGCATCATAAACCGTCTGATTTACTTTATTGTAGATTTAATTATGATAATGCACATACATATAATTATGTCCACGCTCAAGATCTATTCAGTAGTAAAGGGTTTATATAACGTTATAAATAATGAAACCTGAGCTGGAGCAAGAGCTCCCTGTCACATCCTGCATCATCCCCTTGGAGTGGGAAGTGTCCCCTCTGTGTGAGTGACATGGGGTTGGATTATTGAGGTTCAGCCTCTTCAGAGGGGTTGGGCTGTGATTTCTGTCACACGTTTCAGTCTTGGTTTGCTTTGGAAATTTTCTGTGGAGTGGAAGACGGTGTAAAATGTCTTATTAATGCTGATGGGACCTGGCACCAGCAGTACCCAGTGAAGTGGTATATGAGAGGCATGTAAACAAATCGGAAACCAAAATAATCTGCCCGTGTATTATTAAAAAACAAGCCAATATGTGGCAATATAATGTGAGGAAATGCCATTTTGAGTTCCTGGCGACAAACCCCTCGCACGTTCCTCCTGTGATTTATATAATTGCTGAATCGCTTTGATGGCTTGATGGAATTACAGCTCTGCATTTACACGATGGAGAATCAATCAAAATAAACTGTGTTTACCCCTTTGCTGCGGCGTGTCTGTGAAACAGATACATCTGAGGGTGAATTCTTCTTTGGCACTGGCATTTGTGTGGAGTTTCGGGTGTGATTTTGGGACCTGGGACCTGTGTGAACCTGACCTCACCTTGTGGGCTTCAAAATCCTGCTGCCTTCAGCAGGGGCTGTAGGAACTTGCTTTTTCTCTGGTGCATGTAGGAACATTTCTGCCTAAATATGCAGTGGGCTTGTTTGTTTAAAGAGCACAGAAAATAAAACCGCAGCGAGGAGCCAGAAGGTGCCAACACCTGAGCCCTTTGTAAGGGCTGGGTAGGGCTTGTAGGCTGAAATTCTGCCTTTCTAGGCGAGCTGGGAGTTGGTCTTGGCTGGTAATAAACAGGCTGTTCCCCACCTCATTTGCTGCACAAGTTATTGGAGTTTTAGTCTCTGGCTTTAGAAGAATCTCTTACCCTATTTACCGAGTATGCCGTTGTGAAATGTGGAAAACCTTTTTGTGCTGGGTTGCTGGAGTAAAAATTAAACCCGGGCTTTGTAGCAAGTGATAGCTGGGCTAATGTAACAGTGGTTAATATTTGTATTTAAACGGAGGGCTTTGCGGGAGATGATGCTGTTCCCTGTCACACAGAGAACAGTTGTATCCTTAGTGAGTGAGCCTTTCCCTCTTGCCCAGCCCATTTGCAATTCCTTTCCCTGATTCCGGGGGTTTTTAGGCACCTTCTGGAGCGCAGTGTTTGTTTAAATGGCTTCCCCGGCATTGCGGAGCCTTCGGTCCCTCCTCCCCGGGCAGAACGTGCCCGATGCCGATGGCAGGAGCTGAGCCCGAGGGCTCGGGCAGGGCTGGAGGGGCAGCCCTCGCTCCATCCTCGCTCCATCCTCGCCGCAGCTCCGGCCCCGGCGGGCGGGTTTGGGGTTTGGGGTTTGGGGTCCGCCTCCTGCGGGAAGGCTCTCCCGGAGAATCCTGCCCCGCTCCCTCCTCGCCTCGCTGTGAGGGCATCACAGCTGCTGAGTAAATGTTAAGATAATAGTGTTATTACGGAGTAATTATACTGCAAGTTATTGAATTAAAAGCGATGAGGCTGCCGAGGAGGGAGAGGCTGGGTGGGAGAGCTCGGGGTGGGGAAGGTGCAGAGGAGTGGAAACCTAATAAATTTCCTCTTGTCGAGAGCCCCTCGCTGCCGGGACTGGGACTGAGAATGAATGAAAGGGAAGCTCAAAGAGCTAATAAATAAACCATTTCCCTGAGAATAGAGGGTATAATTAGAAACTGTGGCCCTGTGGTTTTGTGTCTGCCCTGGGGTGGAATCTGCTCAGCGCTGTGCCGTGGCGATAAAACAGGGAGACAATGTGCAGATGATGTCGCACAGTTGTTAACTTTTGAGGAGAGAGATGCTTTGTTCCTCTCTTTTTCCAAGAAAAAAAAAAGTAATAATAATAAATAATTTAAGCTTTATGTTGCAAAACTTCAATAACTGACTATACCCTGGGGCCTCTCCATCAGCAGCTCTGGCTGATCTTGCAGTTTTCTTTCTGTCTATTTTCTTGGAGGGGAGAGTGGTTTTCACTGTAGACCTTAGAAAACTTAATTCTTCTTTTGCTTTTCCCTCAAGAGAACCCAATAAACCTGGCTTGTTTCTTTTTTCTATCTCAAGCTGAGATTTACCTACAAATTGAACATCTCTCATTCCTCTGCTGCTGTAGCATTGGTATTGCTGTGCTGGTCAGGATGGTTTGCTAATTCGTGGTACCCATTTTCCCAAGCTTTTGTTTTGTCCTTACTGCTCAGCCTTTGCCCTGGAAGATCCCACCACCTTGGCTGGAACTGACCATGGGGCATCCCAGCTTGCAGCAATGAACAGCTAAAACTTGCTCCAGAAGGATAATGGGGTGTTGGACTCAGGTTTGCACTTAGGCTTAGTCCCCCCTTGTGCCACAGGGACCCTCCAGGACCCCAAGGCTGCCACAGCTCAAGGAGTGTTTGGACAGCGCTTGGGGGGACAGGGTGGGATTATTGGGGTGTCCTGAGCAGGCCCAGGAGTTGGACTTGATGATCCCTGTGGGTCCCTTCCAGCTCAGGATATTCTGCAATTTCATTCTGCGTCTTTGGGACGGGGATAAAGAGTACAATGGCAGGTGCAGAGAATGAATGGACTCTGCAGTAAATGCAGCAGTAGCCGTATTCCAGGGATTCATGGATGGAATCCCATGGGAGCATCAGGAGCCTTGTAGGCCCAGGGAACAGGAGGAGAAGGGGTTGTACCCCGTGCTCTCTTTGGGTCTGAACAGCCTTTAACAGCCCCCAAAATGCTCGCTCAGCATCCTAACAGAGCAGGGCATATTCCTGAAACTGATACACGTTTGTCACATGTCTATCACCTTTCCTGAATACATGTGTATGTGCTGATTGTTTCCATGGACTTGTTTGGATATGAGTAGGGGTCTTTTGAGAGTCTTTGGTGGGTATTTGGGAAATCCCATTCACCAAATTTCCCTTTTATGGTTCTGGATCTTCTAAAGAGAAGTATCTCAAATGTGTGGTCAGGTCACAATGTACTTCTCTTCCCATTCTTTGTTCTGACACGCACCCCTTGTTCGTAAAACTAAGACATCTGCTAGTACATATTAATCATTGATACAGGTATCAAACATTACTGTGCTACACTTAAAAGAGCTTTCCAACAGCTTCCCCCACTGGTGCACAGACTCCTTTTTAAAGAAATACAACTTGTTTGGTAACGCCCTGAGCTCTGGAGCCTCCGCAGGGCTGCTCGAGGCCGGGGAGCTGCTCCTTTTGTTTGCCATAATCGGTGGATCTTCAAGGAGAGGAGACAATAAGTGGTGATGAAATCCGGGGGAGGAGGGAGGAGTTTTGCTGCCGTTCAGTCTCAGAGGATCTTGGGTGGCTCTGCATGAAAAGGGGATGATGTGCTCGGTTTGGAATAGGATGGGTCCCCCCACGGGTGTTTGTGAGGATTTAGTAATTATTCCTGAGGAGCTCCATGGTAGGTGTTAGAGAAATGTGGAGTGTTTACCTTACTTTACAATCTAAAAAGCCCTAATAAAATATACAACAGGAGTATTAACAATGAAACTATTTTGAGGATTATTGAGCTATTATAAAGGAATGGAAGAAAATCTGCCTGGCATTATGTTCTATGCCACTAGTTATTTAAATTAATGCCTTCCTTTAGCAGCTCCCTCAGAAATTTTCAAGGCACTTAAACATCTTCAGTGAGTTAGATATTTAAACAGCTCTTCAGCATCCTCTATTCATGTAGCAGTGTGGGAAACTGAGGCAGCATGATCTGGCCAGTGCATTCACCATGGCAAAGGTATAGTGGGAATCTGATTCACATATATTTGCCTGACCCTGTGGCATGGTGGAAAATGCCCTTGTCCAGCAGGACCTCCCACTGCCCAGGGATGCTGGACCATGTTCCTTTCTTCTTCCCCACCTTGTCCTGCCGTTGGGAAGCAGAGCCATGCTGTGGGCACCCAGAAATTCCTTATGGATTTGCCTTTGGCCTCATGGATGCCATGGTGGTATTTACAGCTCTGCCCATGCCCAGCTCAGGGAGGCCCATAAACCCTGATCTGATGTTATTTACTCATAAAAGGCAATTTGTAAAGATCTGTCTGGGGGCTGCTGTCACCATATCCCTGGGATTTATTTCCCCTTTATTTATGGTTGTGCTCATGTATATGCAGCTCTGCTTTCCTGTCATAATCCAAAACTTGACTGTCCCTTGTACTTGAGTGTCACTTGCAGCAGGAGCTGAGCAGGTCCCAGACCTGCCTCTCTCATGCAGGTTGACTTTTGGTTTTATTTTCTATTTTGGAGGATGGAGAGGAAGGTCTGGAGGCATTGCATCAGCCTTGGCCTTGAAATTTGCTTCAGGAGGCTGCAGCTGCCAGGCTTTAGTGTGGAGCAGACCCCCTGCACCACAAAGGGTGTGTGGGAAATTCTTGGCTTAGATGTGGGTTAATAAAAGAAGGATTTCCTTGCTTTGATGGTGCACAAAGTGTTTGGTACAGAAGCAGCTGATTTTAAGGGGTGATTTCTCCTTGGTCTCTGCAATCTGGGGTGGGATTTGGGGACTCTCCTTGCATTATGTGTCCTTGTGAGCACTAAGTGTAATAGGTCAATACCTGGAAACACTTTCAAAATAAGGTTATGGCATTCAGCAAAGGGCTGTGATACTTCAAATGTCCTCAACTGCCAAAATCTGCTGTGTGCTTTAGATTTTTACTTACTTTCACCCCTAATGAGCCCACAAAAGGGAAAGGCTCAGCTCTCCTCCATGCTGAGTATTACTGGTGGAAGACAACCTCCTCCTTGAAGGGAAGGAAGTAGGCACTGCAAATGGAGCTGAGCTGGGAATTGCTCCAGGGTCTCCAGCATCAAGGTGCAATCCCTCGTGCTCTGAGCAAACCGTGACACAGACCCGGCTCAGCCCCAGGCCTGGGCAGGCATCTGAAGAGTTGTTGCAGCTGCTGCTGAGCCAGGGGTGCTTTCTTCAAGCAACAGTTCAGAAAAGGGACCTGAGCTGGTGGATTCTTTGGTACGTGGAGGAGCACACTATAGATACTCTGGAAAAAACAAAATCAAGTGGGAGAACAGGTAGTGGAGCTCTTTGAAAATTGTTCAAAGGGACTCTGTCAATGTGAAACTCCTATTTATGTTTTTTCCCTGCCTCCTCCTTTCATTTGTTGATACAATCTTGGAAGTGGGAGGAGGATTTACAAAAATGCTTGTGTTTTTGAGCTGCTGCTTCAGACACCTTTTTTCCCTTGTAAATAGTGTGTAAGAAGCTGAAAAGAAAACACAGGAAGTGAACACAGAAAAGTCCTCCTTGGACCCCTCGTCTGTCACTTCAGAACCTGAAAATCCCATTTATCGTTGGATGTGTCGTAACTGTGTCCCCACAGATGCACTGAGGACAGAGCAGTAAAACCATCACTTGGACTCAACTTTAAGCCAAACCTTTAAAGGTCTGCTGGGACTGAACAGGGGTACTCAGCACCACTGGGGCTCTCAGGGAGGCACCTCCAGACTCACTAGCCTGAAAGTCCTGCCTCCAAGTCCCTCTTCAGGTGGACCTCTCCAGCCTCTGACTGGGTAATCCTGCTCTGGTGTGTTGAAGGGCATCTAGAATAGCCCTGAAGTTGAAGAAGAGGAGGATCCTTCAGCGTCCCCTGTGCTGGAAGAACTTTGAGACCGCTGTGTTGGACCCCACGAGGACATCCCCAAGGATGGCTATGAGGACTGTTCCAGCAGAGAGAGGGCAGCCAGCACTTCAAGCAATAAAAGTGAGTTTTTGGAAGGTTTTCTGCCGCTGGTTTCAGCAGTAGCAGTGCTGGGGTGGTGTGAGTGATGTACAGGCCTGGCACATGAAGCCAAGGGGAACTGAGGAAGGTATGAATTTATTGAAATTAGCACCAAAAGCTCTGTGGATGCTGCTTTTTTCTCCTTCAGGTGCTCACTGGTTACTTGGAGTCTGTGTATGGGCTGAGCAATCTTGGGAGAAAGTTATATCAGAGCAGACTTAGATTTTCATGTAAATTAACAAGTGCAGGCAAAACTTGTAGTGTCCCTTGGCTTTTCCCTCCCCACATGGCTCCTGAGAACTCCACATGTGCTTTGGCTCCCGGGTGATGCTCGAACCAGCTCACACTAAAGCTGTGGCAGCTCTGGGTTTGTGAGGAGCAGGGCTCTTAAATGAATGTTCTTGTTGGGGAGTTGCACTGGTTTGGCTGAACCCTTTGCAGAGGTGCAGGTGGAGGGGCAGAGGGCCTGGCCCAGCTCTGCTCTGTGGCCGGGGCTGTGGCTCTGTCTGGCAGGGCAGTCCATGCAGCACACACACACACACACACAGGGAACGAGCAGGCGATGAAGGACTTCATTACAGGGAAGGATGTGGAAACCAGCATGTTGAAAGGCATCCTGATCGCCCAAGGACGTGGGGTTGGAGCTGAGCAGCTCCATTTCTTGTGCTGGAGTGCAGTGTCCAGGCTGGTGCTCCTGCCAGGAAGTGGTTTTGGGGTGGATTGCCAATACCTTTACCTTGATTCTTCTGGCTGTCGAAAAAACTGTGAAGGCCTGGAGGACTTGAGCTCAGATGACTGCTCTGGATGTCTCTTCCTGGAAGCCATGGAAAGCAGTGCTTTCAATCCTGTTTGAACTTGTTAGTTGACAAGTTAAAAGGTTGTTTTGACCCTTCGGGATATTGTTTTTTAAAACTCCCATTTCTTTCACCTTCCTTCTCCCAGTTTTACGAGAGGGCCAAGCCAAGAGCTTTGTGTTCGGCAGTAGGAGTGTAATTACAGCAAGTCCAGGCGAGCGATTCTGCCCCAGGGCTCTTCCAGAGTTGGTTTTTGCTTCTGTGTTTTTTTACCTCACCCTGCTCTGTGTTATTGTTCTTATCCCTCCTCCTCCCCACACTCGTGCAGCTGTGGGACCCCGTTCCTTCCCCCAGAGCCCTGGTGGGAGCGGGGCCGCTTGGCCAGGGGGGCAACCCTTGCGCTCAGGAAACAGATGAGGCAAATTGGAGCTGGAAAGGAGTGGCAGCCAGCGGGATCTGCAGCCAACCCACCCTGAGCCATGGCAGGGAAGGGCTGGATGGGCCCCAGCACAGCTGCTCTGGCCGGGGAGCCGGGCCCGTGTCTGTGCAGACAGCGGGGCAGGACCGGCGGGCACAGGGGGATGGAGCTCTGCCCGCCCAGGATGCGGCTCCCAGATCTGCTGCCCGCAGGAGGGTGGGTGTGCTGGGTGCTTGTGGAGCTCCAGCTCTGCTCCTTCGTGCTGCGTTTATGCCCCATCCCTGGAAGTGCTCGAGGCTGGGTTGGATGGGCCTTGGACCAACCTGGTCTAGGGGAAGGTTCCACCCGTGGCAGGGGCTTGGAACGAGATGAGCTTTAAGGTCCCGTCCAACCCAAACCATTCTGGGATCCTGTGAAATATTAAACCTGTGTGTGTTGCCAGCCAGGTGCCCACAGCAATCTTTGGGGAGGTCAGAGGTGTGCGTGGGTGTGCAGAGCCCTCAGTGCATTTTGGAGCTGGAGTTCTTCCTGTTCCCCAGCCACGTGCCTTGCCTCAGATCTTTTTCCCCTCCAGAGCTGTGCTTTGAGCCCTGCTGACTGGTGGTGGCTGGAGAAACATCAGTCTGTGTCCGAGACCTGAAGCATCGGCACCTCCTGCACCTGGGAAAGGCCTGGATTGGGAAAGTTCTACATCCTCAACTCCTGCTGGGGCTGGACTGCAGCCACGGCCTGATTTGTTGTTTTCCAGGGAAAACTCAGTGTCTTTGGGGTCTGATAATCCCCTGTGCAAGTGTGCCTTTCCATCTCATTTGGAAGACTGGATTTGTCTTGGAATAAACTGGATGCAACCCCAGATTTGTTCTGCTGGAAGAGCAGTGATCATCAAAGTCCCCTTAATTCTCAATTAGTCTGTCTGCCCAAGGCTTTAAAATTGGTTAGATAAACCTCATTAGAAGTTAAATTTGAATTAACCTTTCCTTGCACAGGCGACCCCTGGGAGCCCCGACAGCAGCAAGGCTGGTTCCCCTCGGGGCAGCCCCTTCCTGGGCTGAAGTGGGGCCATTTGGGTGCATTCCCCTGGTAGGACACCCATCACAGCAGGGCTGCTCCTCTGGCCATGGGGCTGCCCTGCTGGGAGCTGACCCTGGCGTGGGGCTGCCCTGCCAGGGTATTTTTAGAGAAGATAAAGAGTGGTGGCAGGAGAGAGGGCTCCATTCCGGGGCGCTCCGACTCTTTAATTATGTTTTTGGCCTAGAAAATTATATGGTTCCTAGAGCATAAATAGGGAACACATGGAAGGTAATTGCACCTCTGGGTGCAGATGAGCTGGTGGCAGGAGAGGCCATGTGGAGTCCAGAATTGGCAGAAGGAGCTGCAGGGAGAGGCAGAAATGGGCGCCTTGGGGGGGCTGCACCCACCTTGCCCCAGGCTCCCTGTGCCCCATCCTCTCCATGGTGCTTATGGGGGAGCCCCCAGGGCCATAAAGGTGGGGCTCAGTCCTGGGGGTCACCCCCCTGCCATTAGTGCCTGCGTTTCTGGGGCAAACCTGCCTCTCAGGGTACCTCCTTGGGCCCTCCCTGTGTTATCCATGAAGACCAGATTGATTACCTGCTGTGCAACAAGCCAGTAATGACACACGAGAGGGAGACATTGATTATTTATTTCAGAGCTGACCAAGCTGGGTGCTCAGTGGGATTCCCCAAATCAAGCACTCCACAAATCAAGGGCTCCAACTTTTTACTATTTATACATTTTAGCAAACAAAGGAATTTGTGTTCATTGGCTACAAGTTATATAGTCCTCTTATTAATTAGTATTTTGTCTTCTATTGGTTAATGATTCTCTTGCTTCTCATGCTAATTAGTCCCCATGCTCCGTCTTTCTCTTCTTCTGGGTCAGGGGATTTCTTGGTCAGTGGTCTGTGAGTTGGTGATCATGATCTCTCCCTGCCAGAATTGCCTTTTACCCCACTGGAGTTGATTTCAGCACAGTTGCTGAGTTGGCTTTATTAGTTCTTCCTTATCTTGGGAGCTCTGCCAGATGTCCTTGTGGCCCGTAAATTCTGCATTCTTTGTGTCCACCAGTGGTACATCCTTCTTTCCAAGCTTTGTTAACCTCCCCCTAGGTCTGAGGTCATTGAAGCACATCCAGCCCTAAACCTTAATAAGGCAATTCTACCAGCAAAGTCGTTTGCTTTTGTAACATCTGGACATCACTTAGAGCTTATTGGCTGCTCTCTGTTTCATGGATTAAGTCTCCCTTCTTGTTGATTAGGCTTGAAAGTCTACCAAGTTCAAAGACCAAAGAACATTCTTTCTTAAGAAAATTTTACATATTCTGCATTTTGCAATGCCTGGACAAAGGCTGGTCCCAGTTTACTGGAGATGGTGGAAATGTGCCCCTGCCTGTCACTGGTGTGTACCCTGACCTGTATTTGGTTCCACAGGGGGGAGAGACATTTAAAACACCCCACTCACAACTGGGGACCTGCAGGGAGAGCCCCAGTTTTCTCTGCATGTCCTTTTCCCTCAGGGCAGCCTTGGGTCCAGAGGTAATCCAGAAGTGCTCAATGTGGGATCTGGGCCTCAATGTACATCCCTTGCTGCTTCATGCTGCTTAAAAGGATGCTTTCATGCTGCAGCAGAAAGGGCAAAAGGAGGAGTTTTTTTTTCTTTTAAGTACCTTTTTTATATGGACAAGTTTAATATTTGGTGTGTGCTTTTCCTTTAAAGCATTAAATTAAAATAACACCCAAAGCTTTGCGTTGGCGGCGGCGATTTTCTGCGTGGTTCCCTCTCCCTTCCCTCTCTCCTTGAAGAGGGATGGAGGATCCTGCAAACAGAGACAGGTGTGGGGTTGGGCTTGCAAAGGGTTTGAATTGGCACTGCTGAGTATGACTGGGCTTGCAGAGCCGAGATCTGCATCAAGGAGGAGCCCAAACCTTCCTTAGGTGCAGAAACGTGAGCAGGAGCCTGGAGTGACCCTGGCCCCACGTTTGCCTGTTCCCTGTGAATACATAAGGAGGTGTCTCCAGGTGGGACCTCATTGTTCGTGCACTTCCCATCCCATCCCATCCCATCTCAGGAGTTCTGATGTTCTTGGGATCTGGCGACTGTGCGGGGCGAGTGCAGCCAACTCTTCCCTTGAGAGGGAAATCAAAGTCTTGATGGTGGGAGGAAACCTGGCAGCTGGAGCTGGGAGATAGGAAAGGGACTCTGGAGAAAACAACTGGGATTGGGTAAGGATGTTTGGGCTTCAAATCCATCTCCAGCTGCAGTTTGTGGAGCAGTTTTGTAGAGCCTTCCCCCAACCTCCCTCCTCTGGTTTAACCCTCCACCTGGCCAAGTACTGAAGAAGGGGGATTTTCTCCCTCCTTCTTCCTTACAGTTCCCAGTATAAATACATGGAGTAAAGCCGCCAGCTCTGTTTATTGAACACAAATAGAAGATAAAATAGTGGAAAACTAATTTTTTCATGCTCATTGGTGGGAAAGATTAAAATTATGCAAATCCTCGGCAGCGAGCTTGGTGCAGAGATAAGGGGATGTTCAAGTCAGCTGGCTGCCTGCTAATTCACTCATTGAAAACGAAATGAGCAGGAAAGCTGCGATCAGCGTCACCGGCCCCTCCCGGCACTCACGGGGCTGGGATTTCTTTGCCGTGCTGGGAGGAAGCTGAACAAAGGGAACCTTTCTCTGGAGGTGTGCAAGATCCATGCTGAGGTGCTCACCTCGAATTCACGTGTGTGCCCAGCGATTGCTGCCTGATGAGCTCCGGGATGCAGCACCTACACCTTGTCCAGGGTGTTTCTGCCAGTCTCCAACGAGTTTGCAAACCTGAACCCCCCTGACATGGTGGTTCTGGGGCTGGATCAGGTGAAATGTGCCACCTTGTTCCCTTCCAGTGCATCCCATGGGCAGAGCAAGGCTGGGAATTGAGTGGGAAGCCCCCACATACAAGTGATGCTGGTCTTGGTGCTTTTTACTGCACCAGTGTGGCCCTTGAGGGTCTACAGGAGGCAAACCCAGTGTGAAGGGTTCTGCAGGGCCCAGGAAGGGCAGGTCCCTGCTGTGTGCCAGCTCTGGGCTTCCCCCCCAGTGCCAGCACTGCCATCGAGGAGCTGGTGCCCATCTCTCCCCCACCTCCCCCGGAGACGCTGCTTTGTAGTGGAAACCAAGTCTTGAAATTCCCCGTATGGGTACGTTAATTAATTTTTGCAAAGCAACAGTGCTGTGGGGGTTTTCCTGGGATGAAAGGCCTGTGTGTGTCTGTGGAGGATCAGGGTATGTGCAGATGTGTTTGTGGTCAGGAGAAAGTGAGTGAAGCAGCATCCCACCACCCTGTGACTGGGTCTGACTCAGCCCTGAGCTTTGGCTGAAGGAAAATTTAACTCCTTTGAACCAAACTGAGCCTGTAATGCTGGAGAGCATTAATTGCTCACCTCTTGGAGAGTTATTAGGGTGAACAGTGGGGTTTTGCTCTCTGTACTGCTCTCTTTGCCCAGCACAGGCTCCCCAGTTTGTTTATTTATTTCCTGAGATCTCTCAAGACAATGCCAGTGCCTGGCCCAGAGGAGACCAGTAAACCCCACAAACCAATCCCCTGGAGCAGCTCGAGCTGCCGGCCGTGCAAAGGCACCCATGAAATGGTGACGGCTGCTCATTGTGCTGGGAGAGGGACCGGGTGCCAGCGAGTGTTTTTGGAAGGGCTTGTCTCACTTCCCGTCAAATCAATATTTATTCACAAATCTATTTGTTTGCTTTTGTCACTGAAAACTCTTGTGGGCTTTTTTTTTGTGTGTGTGCATTGTTTTGTTCCCCTTGTGTATTTTTGGCTGCACAGAGCTGGCGCGAGGGGCTCCTGCAGCTTTTCCTGGCTCCGCTCGTTCCAGCTGCTTCTCCTAACCCGTGGTTTTCAGCCTCTTTTGTAAGGAGGGACCTGGCTGGCAGCTCTCCTCTGCCTGCCCATGGCTTCCTCCCCGCTCGCCCCATGTGCCCTTGGGCTGGAGGTGATGATGGATTGGGATGGGTTGACCTCAGAGAACACAAAAAGTGTTTTTCCATAACTGTGTTATGGATCACGGTGGATGAGCGATGTGGAAGAGATCAGCTGCCCCCCCGAATCATAGGATGGTTTGGGTTGGAAGGGACTTTAAAAGCTCATCTTGTTCCAGTCCCTACCATGGGCAGGGACACCTTCCACTAGCCCGGGGTGCTCCAACTTGGCCTTGGACACTTCCAGAGATGGGGCAGCCACAGCTTCCCTGGGCACCCCGTGCCAGGGCCTGGCCACGTTGCAGTACCAGTGTTGCTGCTGGCTCTGCACCTGTGTGCTTGTTTTTCCCTCATCTCCAGAGCTGCAGCCAAAGCCATTGCTGGTTTATGGGCATGAGGGGATCGTGCTCAGGGTCCTGGGGTTGTGGAATCCATGCAATCCCACCAGGTGCAGGAGCTGCCTGGATCACCACGTGCCATGCTGCAGCCCCAGCGCCGTGCCAGCCTTCCCCCAGCCCTGTGCTCCTACTCGAGTTTCGCCATCCCCACTAATCTTCCCCTTCATTTATTTTCCATTTTAGTGTGAGTGAAACAAATACCGGCTGGAGCTGTGTCCTCCCTCAGCTGCTCTCCCCGCTCTCTCCTCCTCCATCCCTGACTCATTCCCGACAGCCCGAGCCCATCCTACTGCTGTGTTCCCTTCCTGCCTGTGCTCTCACTTTCTTGCTGGCTTATTTGCACTGCCCTGGTGCTCAGTGTGTGGCTGGGGATGGGGATGTAGCACCTCTCCTTCCCTCCCATCTTCCCCTCCCTGGCTGTTTGCAGAGCTCTTTACACCTTCTGAGAGCTGCAGGATGGAGACAGAGCCCTGATGGAGGCACAGCCTTGGGCCAGGGAGCTGCAGGTGGAATAAACCAGGGATTTTTAGGAGCCAGCTGAGGACCTGTGATGCTCTAAAGCACCCGGGGTGTGGGGAGAGCTTTGCCTCCTCCTGGGTTTGTCTGCAGACCCCATAGCTGGAATGTTTTTTATCTGCCCCCAGCCAAATCACGCAAAGCTAAATTGAGCTGTGGCAGGCGAAAGTGTGAAGCGTATTATTAGGAACAGGGAGCTCTTGTTCCACAGCTGCTGCTGCTGCTGCTGCCATTGGTAATTAATGTTTGAGGAATTGCAGATCTTCATTAGGAGAACAATTAGATTAACGAGAGAACTCGAGCCGAAGCTGTAGTGGGAAAGGGCTGGGGGGAGGCTTTAAAAACAAAATAAAATCCCTCCCTGGCACCCTGCCTTGCTGCTCCCGAGACGTGCCGATGCTCCTGGAGGCTCGGGGAGGAGACTGGTGCTTTGTGCCCGAGCAGAGACAGGGCACTCACGGACTCGTGTTGGGCAGGGAGCGTGTGGGGGCATCATTATGGGGAGGAAAGAAGCAATCTACGATTGTCATAAATATTGAAGGCAGCCCAGCACCCGTGGCTCGGCCACAGCACTGGGTTATTAGCAGAGACAGCTTTGGGCAGAGGCTGCTCAAGGCTCAGCGAGGTCCTGGGCTTGCATCGTTAAAAGCTTTAATTGGTGTCCTTGTTGTGGGAAACACTGACCCCTCCAAGGCAAGAGCACTCTGGCCATGAGGTATCGCCTGCAGGGTCTGAGCTTGATTCAGGCCAACAAATAGGCCCGGAGTTGCAGGGTTTAAGATGCTGCTTAGCATTATTTTGTTCAGCAAGAGGTGTTGGGGGTTCTCCCCACCCCTTGTTGTCTTCCCCTGTGTGCTGCCCCTGTGCTGGCTCCATCCATGCACCTACAGCCCTCACATGGTGTGGCCAGAGAAAGGTGCTGTTCTGCTGGCTGATGAGCACGATGCAGCAGGAATTCACTCAGGATAAATGAACCGTTTAGAGAGGTTGTAAAATCATAGAAAGTAATGACAGAAGGGAGGTTGGAAGGTCAATTAGTCCCTCTCGCTGGCCCAAGGCAGCATTGTGCATTTGGAAGTTGTTGGAGGCAGATCATGTCTGGCCTTCCTAAACCTGCAGTGTTGGTGTTCCCTCCCTGGGCTGTTCCCCAGCTCCCTCCCTGCCTGCCTGTGTGTCCCCTCTGCTGGCTCAGCCCCACGTGGCCTCGCCCATGGGGCACCAGCAGTGTCCTCCCAGTGGGAGATGCTCCCTCCAAGTGCCCCTCTGGACCAGCCACACCGTGCCCAGCTGCTGCTGACACAGATAGAATGGGGGGTTCTCAGCATCTCTGGTTTTCAGAAATTTAAGCACAAGATGTGCTTTCCAGCAAGATGGAACTCCTGAGTGGTGCTGACTGGTCTGAGCTGAGCTGGGATGGCTTCCACCTTCGCGTGGAAGGTGTCCCTTCCCATGGTAGGGCTTGGGAGCAAGATGATCTTGAAGTTCCTTTCAACCCAAACCATTCTGGGATTCCAAGGAGGAGTCTGTAGATCCTCTCCCAAAAGCAGAGACAGGGTTCAGGGGGTTATAAAGCCTGAAGGTGTTGTGGGGGGCTCAGCTCTTGTTTACCCATCTCTTCTCCCCGGTGCCAGGAGAAAGTAGGAAGTTCTGCCTTTCAGGGACAGCAGATTTCTCCTTTTGGTAATTGATGGGGACAAAGAAGTTACATTTCCTGGCAACTCCAGATGGTGCAGTGACAATAAGGGCATTTTATGCAATACGGTGGCTTCTGCATGTCCGAAGGAGAGATTTGTTGTTGGACCCATTCCTGTTTGGCTCGCTGCCTCCAAAGATGGACGAGTCATTCCTGAGCACTGGCTGAGCAGGCAGAGGAGTTGGGGGCCCTGGAAACCTCCTGCTCAGCAAGAGGGAAAGGGTATGCCATTCCAGGGCAGTGCTCTTCCTTGTCCTGCTGCAAATGGAGGACACACAGCATGCTCCTCCCTCGCCAGGCACAGCCCGGTGCGTGCTGATGGTCCTCACCTGCCGAGTAAATATTATCACATGTTTAATTCATGGGCTGCTCCTCGGGGTGCTGCTGTTCGGCACTGCAGAAACATTGCCATGAGCACTCACCCAGCCTACTCGGAAAAATCTCCCTGCCTGATCCTTGTCATGATTGACTGCTGCAAAGACACTGAGATGATCCCCAAAGCTTGTCCAAAAAGTAACCCTTATGCTGGTTTAAAGTAAAATAGAAAGCGACGTGCCGAGCAGGTGGAGACTTCTTGAATCCTGGGTAATGGGAAGGTTCTCCCATGGTGCTCTCACAAGCTTCTTTCCTACAGCCTGCTCTAGGAGGGATGTTACCAATCTCTGAATGCTTATAAATGTTTTAAGCCAGCTCTGATGCATCCCTGCTGTGGCTGGGCTGTGCGTGGGCTGCTGTTTCCCAGCCAGTGGAAGCAGCCACCTCTGGGCTGGGTTCTCTGCTGGCCTGGCAGGACCACGATGCTACAGCTGCATGGAGCAGAAAGGGAAGAATATCACATTTAACAGAAGTCAAGCACCGGCTGAGATCACGAGGATGGTGTTACTCCCAGTTTCTGCCTATTTAGCAGCCTCTTAATTTTGCATCTAATATGGGAGATGAAAACGGCAGCAGAGCCCTGCCTGTCCGAGCTGCTCAGTTCAGGAGCACTCCTGGCTTGTGTCATCAGGGCTTTGCTGCACATGGGTGGGGTTTGTGGGACTTCAGTCAATGCTTGAAGGTAACTCCTGGAGGCACCTGCTGCAGCTGGGGCTCTGTGCAAGGATGTGACAAGAGCCAGAGGCTTCCCTAGACACACAGCCCAGAATTAAATCAGAGGGAAAGCAAGCACGAAGCGTGGCTGTGGCTTCCTCACCCCACTGCTGACCTTGAGCAGCACAGCCTAAGACTCCCTCTGGTCTGTTCTGGTGTCTGCTGGTCTGCAGGGCTCCACCAGCCTAGGCAGTGACCCAGCATCCTCCCAACTTAGCTCTTAAATTCACATGAGATCACGGCAGTGAGTGATGGATGGGTTTTTTTCTTTCTCTCCTCCCGCCTTAATCTCCCCTGGCTGGTGGGTCTGAGACACAGGATTCCTGCCAGAGCAAGAGAAGAGATTTGCTCATCTTCTGTCTTGCAAGCTCAAAACCAAATCCTCTTTATGGAGTTTAACCCCCTGTGCTGGCTGGCAGGGCTGGAGTGCCTGGCAAGGAAGTGGGAACAAGTGCTGAAGGAGAAGGCAGGGTGAACTAGAGAGGGGAGGCCCAGGAGTGACATCCTCATGCTCTTGGTGCCCAAGGGTGCACTCTCTGTGGGGCTGGATGGAGACACACTTGATCCTGGCCTGGAGAAAAGGACATCTGGAGGCATTGATGGGCCAGTGGCCGGGGGAGCCACATTGCCCTGTGTCCTCCCAGGCAGGCGGCTGTGAAACCAGGGAAGGCTGCACTTACTAATAACCTTGATCAGCTTTCCTTGCTGGTCACTAATCAGCAAGATGCAAGCCGTGGTGATGAAGCCAGCTCTGCGCTGTGGACAAAGAAAGACAAGCCTCTTTATCCTTCTTACTGCAGCTCAGGAGCCCGTCCTCCCTCGCGGGGGGATTGGAGCAGCCACTCACCCTCCTGTGCTGCCTCTCCCTTCCTCACACGACTCTACCTCTTCAGGGGTGTGAGAAACCAAAACAGCTCATCAGCTGCGCTGTTGCCACAATGATTTTCATTTACCACCAGATAGCAATTAGGAGAAACTTTGCATGTTTGCTTCACTCCTTTTATTTCCTCTCATTTGTTTTTCACTGATAAGCAGAGTGTGTGTGGGGCTCCCTCCTTCCCCAGGGACTGCAGCAGTCCCGTGGCATCTCAGCCTGGCTGCCCAGGGATGTGCAGACAGCAGTGACCATGAGGTGCACAGGCTGCAAGAAGGAAATTTCTTTCTTTTTTCGTTTCCCAAGGCTCTTGTCTTGCCTGTAGGTGGGCTCGAGGCGTTCCAGCCTCTGGGGTTAATTGTCTCTTCCAGAATGAGAAAGCAAGGGCAGTTCCTCTGCATCTCAACCATGGGGGATCCTAAAGATGATGGGTCACGTTTTCCTCTGTTTACGAGTAAATCCAGACCAACTTCGTGCTCCTCACCCAGAGCCTCTCTGGGTTTAGTGGGCTGTATGGGAGCAGGGCCCTTACCTGGCTCTGTAGTGGCTGGTTGAAACTGTTGTCGTGTTTTGGAGTTTATATTTTGCTTTTGGCATGAGGTGTGTGCGTAGACTGGGGCTTGTGGGGGTTATTTCTATACCCTGTGTTAGTGGGGCTGTATCTACTTGGGGGCAAAAACGAGTGGTGCAAAAGCTGGGTGTGTTGGTGCTCCCCTCCCCGGGCAGTGCCGGTGGCAGAGCGGTGCCTGCACAGTGTGGGGAGCTCCAGGGGAGCACCAGGAGGGTCCTCCTGCCACCCCCTCCCTCTGATCCCATTAGGCTGCCTGAGTTGGGTTCAGTGGAGGATCTGAGTGCTGATGAAGATAACAAATGGAGGCGATCGATCAGCAATCGCCTGTAATGAGAAGGTTGTTCTTGCGAGAGGGCTGGTGACATCCTACACCCATCCAGCACTCTGAGCCGGAACTGATAAAGCACCCGCATGTTCCTAATTAACTTTCTGGAATGTTTTTTCTTCCTTTCGATTTTTCATCTCTTTTTTTTTTTTCTGCTTGGGCTGGAGGCTGGTGGAAGGTGCTTTGCCTGGACACAAGCTCATGGCAGCAGTAGGTGGGCAGGTCGCCTCCCTTGACCCAAGTGCTGTTTGGAGTGATGGACCTCTGTGGGGCAGGGACTGGCCTCCTGTGCTCCTGGCCACACTGCTTGTCCTCAGAGGAGGGTTTGCACAAGACTTTTCAATAACAACCACCTATTTTGTTGAGAAAGCAGTTAAAATTGCTCTCAGAGGGCAGCAGAAAATTCTGTAGGAGCTGGAAGAAGGCCATGAGGGTTTCTCTCAGGAGCTGCGCTGCCCTTGGCGAGGACATCAGCTCCAGGAATGGTGTTTGACCCCCTGTTTGCACAGGCGTTTTGGGGTCCTTCCTGCTGCTGACACAAAGGGAGTTCTCATGCAGACCTGGCAGAGCAGTTTGGAGGGTGGAAAAGGTCAGAAGATGCAGCTCCCCTCAGTGTCCTCTGCTCCAGCTGAGCAAGCCACTCCTCATATGGCTTCTTGTCTAGATCCTTCCCTATCTCCATAGCCTCTGTTGTACACTCTAATTTCTTCCAATCCGTCTTACACTGTGGCACCCAAAACTGCCCCCAGGCCTTGAGAGGAGGTGCCAGCACAGGGCAGAGTGCTGTGTATGCCCACCAGTCCTGAGCGGGTCTCAGCAACCCAGCGTCACCCATCAGCCCAGCTCCCAGGTGTGGGCTGCAGCTGCTTTGGGAGGGGAATGTTGGTGATTTCAGCACCATTTTCTGGCAGAAGATGGTGTTTATTGCCTTCCCTGAGCTGAGGATGCTGCAGGACGTGGCTGATGGACGGTTATTTACCCAGCACTGTCGGTGTGCGCGTGCCGAGCACGGAGATGGGATGTGCCCCGAGGAGCTCCCAGTCTGTCAGGCAGCTGAGCTGGGGCTAATGATGAATGACTTCCTAAATAAATAAATAAAGCTTGGAGGCCTGCAAAAAGAAATGCAGGGTATTACCCTGAACCACAAGGCAATTTAGTTGACGATCTCTGATGCCATTGGGCACTCGGCAGAGATTGCAATGGTTTGTTGGGCAATGCTGAAGGATGTGTTTGTGTGGGAGCAAGGGGGTGGGGATGGCGGGGGGGAAGGGTGGTCCTGGGTCAGTCCTTCCCTTAGTGCCTGCTGGAGGCGAGCCCAGCCCTACCCTGTGTGCCCTGAGGCAGAGGAGAAGCCACATCTTCAGCCCAGCTCTGGGCCCACGAGGATGCTGCTGGGGCTTCTGGTTGCTCCGACATTGCCTCCCTCACACTGGTGCTGCCACTGACTTTTATCAGGGGGGTCCTCTGGGGGCCTCCTGTGGCTGCAGCACCTCAGAGCGTGGATGGGCTTGGGCTTAGCAGGGTGCAGTCAGGCCATGGGAGCTGTGCTTCCTCCTCCTCTTCCTTGTCCTCATCCTCTCGCTGCCAGATCCCTCCGGCTGTGGCGACGTCCCCTCTGCCCTGTCCGTGCTGTGCTGCACCTGCTGAACGCTCTGTGATCCATCACTGCCTGTCAGAGCTGTCACTGCGGGGGACAGGCTGGGGGGAAATTAATTTCTCCTGACGATGGGAGCCCAACTCAGAGCTCTCCTGTCTCATTTCTCCTGCAGCAGCCCCAGCTTAACCCTCCCCATGCCATCGCACCCCCGGGCAGGGAGTAGCATCTCTCGCGACACCAGCATTGCTCTGCCCCAAAATGCCTCTTCTGCCTGTTGCTTGGGCACTTCACACGTGGAGGGACCAGAAATGGGGCAGGAAGGAGGAGAAAGAACGTGTGTGTGTGTGTGTGTACGTGCAAACATAGCGAGCTGTCTTACTGTGCAGTTTCCTCTGGTTTCCCACATTGTAAAAAGGGATAATACTGTCATATTAAAGCACTTGGAGATCTGGGGATGAAAAGCAGTGAATAGGACAGAGACAGTCCTGATCAAAGCTCTTTTCTTTTCTCCATCTGTGTTTGTTTCCCCATGGAAGATAATACTCTGCCTCTTTCTTGTAAATATTTTTTTAAGATCTAAGTAACTCCATGATAGATAAACAGCCCTGCTTCGCTCTGAAGGATCTCTGCCGCCTGCTCTAATTGTGTTTGCCAAGCCCGTGGCCTGTGTTTTGAAGTGGGTTGGGGAGTTGCATTCGAGCCTAGAGGAGCAACTGTGTCCAGCAGCTTTGGAGGGGAAAGGACTGACTTGGAAATGCTCCAGTGCCTCATTTTTGGGGCAGGATCAGGCATCTTTTGAGATCAGGCCTCTCTGCACAGCCCTTGGAACTGGGCAGCTAAAGCCATCAGTTAGTGTTGAGATGAGCTTTGCTGGTCCGGGGGATTGTGTTTGTTTAATTCGGGTGTATTGAAGTGCTGTGGGAAGGGGTGCAGGAGCAGCAGCAGGCTGGCTGCACAGAGCCTGGGTGTCTGCTGGGATGGAGTGACCCAGAAGGCACAGTCATCGAGGGGCTTGGCTGGGCTGAGCAGGGGGAGGCAGCGGGCACAGGGAGGGCTGCAGGGTCTCCCTGCTCTGGGGAGAGGCTGTGTGTGGCTCTGGCACTGGAACTTTTGGCATTTTGCTCTTGTGGTTGACAGGTTTCGTTGGTTTTGCCTCTCCCAAGAGCTAATCCTGTGAGCAGCAGTGATGCTGTTGTGTGCAGACCCAGTCTCTGGGTGAGTTTCCTCGTGGCTCTCCTGACTAACCAAGATCTGGGGTTTATCCCAGCCGTGGTGGGGCTGGGTTTGCCCAGGGCAGGATGTGGGATAGGAGCAAGCTGGAACCGTGGGGTGGTGAATTCAAATTTCATCTCTCCCCTCCCCAGGGGAGGTGACAAATGAACTGGTGGTTGTGCTAAAAGCTTTTTTTCTTCTCTTTAAAAGAAGTTGCTGGGAGGAAATGAAATGACCCAGTGACCTCTGTTAATAGGCAGCACAAACGAAGCTGGTGCTGCTGGAAGGAAGAGCCCTCAGTGCAGTCCTCTGCCTGCAAGGTGTTTGCTTCGATTGATATGCCTAATGGGAGCAATTCTCCCACAGCAGCTGCTGAAAACGAAGATATTTAATAATCTCCTAGATCTGGGTAGAATATTTTGCAGAGAATTTCTTTAAAATCACCCTTCTCCTTTTCATGGACAGGTGGAACAGAAGAGAAGCCCAAATGGTTTTTTGTGATTTTTTTTTCAAATTGTTATATTGTAAGGAATCCAAAATGAAGGTAAAGTCCCTCCCTCATGGATTTTTTTAAAATGCAGAGGAAACATGGGCTAGTGGAAAGTGTCCCTGCCCATTGCAGGAGGTGAAATGAGATGATCTTTAAGGTCCCTCCAACCCAAACCGTTCTGTGATTCTGTGAGAATCCCTGCACAGCTCTGCCCCACCCATGTCCAGAACTGTGCAAACACTTGTTTTTAGCAGCATTTCCCCCTGTAGGCAGTGAGGACCCAGGTAGCCAACCTGGCCAGGACATAAAGCTCCCTCCTCCTCTATCCCCTTGGATACCCAAAGTAGCTTAAGGGCGTAAGGTGTCCAGCACCCTCTGAGATGGGAGTTGCTGGGGGAAAATCTTCAAAAGCATCTTACAGCAGCTTAGGTTAAGTCTCTTTGACTCTCAGTGGAACTTAAGCTCTTAAGAAATGTAGGTGCTTCTGAGCACTTCACCCTCTGTGCCTTGCACCCCTGGGTCCCTGCAGATCCCTGGCTCGGTCCTGGCTGGAGGAGCCACACTGGGAAGCTGCTGCTTGCAAACCCTTCTGAATCTTATTATTTTTAATAATAGTCTTCAAAACCCCGGGCTCAGTGCTTACAAGCTGCACACATGGCCATGCTCAGAGCTAGAGATTAGGCAGCACACAAGAATGAATGTCTTACAGGAGCTCTTTTACTGTAAGAATTAATCTTATTCCTGAAATGTGACCGTATCTAGCACAAATCTGACCCCACTGGGGGCCATGGCTTCACTTAATTGCATTCTTTAGCAAGGATTGAGGTCTATTAGGTGGTTTGCTTGTGTTGTGGGGGATCCTGTGCCAGAGAATTTAGTGAGGGCTTGCAGGTCCGTGGAGCAGCACAGGAAAACTGCCATTATGTTGGCCTGGCTGGTGCCAGGAGCTTGGCTGGGTGCTCAGGGACAGGCAGGAGGGAGCCAACCTGCTCCAGAGAGCACAGACAAGGTAAGCTGTGGGAAGGGCAGAGGATGGGTCAGAGAGCCCATGTGGCCTGAGCTTTCCTCAGGACAGTTCCCACTTATTTAGCCCTGGTGGGAAGGCAGGAGGACCGTGTTGGGTGGTAGCTGGTTCCAAGCATGGTGTGTGCTGCACTGTAGGCAGGAATCTTGCAGTGGATGAATCTGTTTGCAGTCTCTCTATTGCCAGGGTGCTGCCAGGAGAGCAGAGCAAACTGTGTCCCAGCTTGTCCCCACTGTACCCAGGGAGCCAGGTGGGCACACATCCTGCTGTCCTGAAAATCCCATATCCAGGGGGAGACAGCCAGTGATGGACCTGCTCTGAAGGATGAGTTGCTGGATTGAAGCTGACATGTCCTAATATCTCTGCCAGCACTTTCTGTCTCCGTCAAGGGCTCGGGAAGCACATTAGCACCGGAGCAGAAGTGTCACCCTCTGGCATCTCCTTCTCTACTCTTGGAGCTGTTGCTGTATCCCCTTTACCAGACCTTCTCCATCAGAGCCCATTATATGGCATGAAAAGCCGTGCTGGATGTGGGAGAGTGGAGCTGCCAGGCTCCTCTGTCTGGAGGAGGCAGAACATTTCCCTGGCATTGCTGCATTCAGCTCCATCCTTGGGATGCTTTGGGAATGTGCTGCATGGAGCAGCACGCTCTCCTGGCTGCTCTGAGCTGTGGAACATCATTGGTGCTGCATTTAAAAAGCAAACAAGACTCAAGGAGATGTTTGGTGGCATTTTTGAGGATCAGGAAGGATATATTGCTCTGATAAAGAAAAATACTTGGAGAGCAGACGAGGCTCAGTGAGATGTTTGGTGGCATTTTTGGCATTGTCTGAGAGGGTATATTGCTCTGATAAGGAGAAATGGGAGTTTCTGAAATGGTCATTGAGCCAGCACTGGTTTGGTCTGTTTTATTTTAACATAGGGAACTAAATATTTGGGTGGATGGTTCTCTCCAACTCCTGCCCTCTCCCTTCCAGCCTTGCTGGTGGGAACTGGGATCTGCGTGACTGAAGCAGGAGGAGGAGAGAGCCAGTGAGCAGCAACACAGCTCCATTTGTTGTGCTGGCATCAACACCACATCCCCAGTTTAATTAACAGTTCCCATCGTAGCTGTTCATGATGTTCCTGCTCTCTGCAGCAACAAAAGAAACTCCAACATGTTGTTCTGCACCCTGGAACCCTGAAAACCCCAAGATAAGGCTGGCTGGAGCCTCTGTGTTTCTCTAAGTGTATCTAGAACAAACATTTGAAGAGATTCCCAGTGATAGAATCCAGATTTTTTTTCCTTTTTGTATCAGTATTTGTGGTTGGTTTTCATGAGGCAGCACTGAAGCACGATGGCTCTAGACTAGCACAGAGCACACAGCAGAGGCTTTGTAATCCTCAAAGTGCAAGTCCAAAGCTTCTGTCTGAAAAGTTGCTCTTTAGGGCTGAGTACATATGGGGACTTCTTGTTTATCCAGGCTTTTCTTTGAATTCTGTACAGTTCAGCCTTGGAGAGTTAATGGGACAGAAAAAGATTAAAATGTCCCTTCACACTCCCTGTCCCAACAGCCTCCCACCCTGATGTGTATCAGAAAGCTTAAAGAGTCTCACTATCCCCTTAGTCCTTTCCAAGCCTTTGATCACGGTACAATATCTCCTGCCTGGCTTTTCTCCAAAAGGTGATAAACCCTGGGTTTGATTTCTAATTGGGGTAACGATAGCAGGAAGGAATCTGTTGGATCTGAGCATCTTTCCACAGCTCTGCTATCCCAGAGCTCAGTGTGGCTGCTGGGAAGTCTCTGGGCTGCGACCCTGCGAGCAGGTTGTGGCTGCAGTTTGCATTCTATTTTCAGCCCTTCTGGGGCAAAGCTCACCTCTGTGACTGAGGGAAGCATTTACCAGTATTGACACTCAGGACTGGGGTGGTGGCTAAGAATACAACTCCCTTAATGCCATTCCAGCTTTGCACAGGGATTAGGATAAAGCTGTAAGCTCTGTTTGGAGCCAGGAGTTGTCTCCAGGGAAATGTGCAGGCAGGGAGAGGGGAGCAGGCTGGTGCTGAGCTCCCTCTCCCCTGTGTGGCAGTGCTGATGGTCTGGTTCTGTCCTGCAGCCACATCCTGGCATGTCCAGGGCAGAGAGGTCAGGAGAGAATGTGTCCCACATCCTTTGGAGGTTGTATTTGCTTGATCCATCACAATCAACTATGGTACCCCCTGCTCCAGGTATTCTCTCCCAGTTTTGTGTAGCTCAGTAACACGGTTCCTTCATGTGTTGCAAGTGGGGAAACTGAGGCACTGAGTAGGGATGGGGCCCTCGGACAGGTAATCCCAGCCATGGAAAGAAGCCTGCAGTGTCCCCAGCCCGTGTTTCCCAGGCGAGAGGGGCTCTGGGGCACCCACACTGGTGCCAGGCTGAGGGGCAGGGTTGCTGTGCTGGGTCAGTGCTGCACAGCAGAGGATCCTTCCTCAGACCACACGGATCCTCAGCAGACAAAAGGGGACCCAGGGAAAACATCTCTGCTTCATCTTCCTTCTTGGAGGAGATTTTTTTTCTTCCTTGCTGGGTTTTTCATGTGTGAGGTTTCAGTGTCTCTTCTTTGCCCTGCGCTTTTGTGGAAAAATGGCCCTTTCTGAGGGTCCCTGGGCCCTGTCGGGTCAGATCCCTTCACCCTTCCCTGCTCGGTGCTGCTCGGCCAGCGCTGCCCCTGCGGGCTGGGAGGGCAGAGGAGCCCACGGGTGTCAAACCTGGGACTCGGGCTCTGTGGCTGGAGCCTCCTGATTCCTGTTCCCTCCCTCTGGGAGTGCAAGTACCGGCACTGCCCATCACTGCCTGGGCAGGGAGCTGGAGCCCACCAGCCTCGTGTGCCCACCAGCCTACTGGGCCATGGAGCTGCTCAGGTCCTTTGTGGCATCGGGCCATGGGCTCCCTGCAGGGACTGTGGGCAACAACTGCCCCTTGAGCCCCCAGTGCCCCTCGGGCTCTGCTCAGGTCTGCCCACCCACCTGCCCCTCAATGCTGTCCTCTCTGTGCCCCCTCTGCCCACCCACCTGCCCCTCAGTGCTGTCCCCTCTGTGCCCCCTCTGCCCACCCACCTGCCCCTCAGTGCTGTCCTCTCTATGCCCCACAGGTGCTGACAAGGCTGGGGAGACGCTGTGAGTCCCACTGAGCCGGAGCCTTCCTGGCCGGGGCCGAAGGCCGGTGCAGAGGATGAGGATCCTTCCCAGCCCTGGGATGTCTTCACTGGTCTCCCTCGTGAACCTTCTCTCCGTGCTGCTGATAGACTGCGTAGCTGAAAGTAAGTGACTCTGCTGGTTCTCTGCTCCTTTTTTCACCTCAACAGAGTATCCTCCTCTCCTTTCCAGCGTTAAAGAAGTTCTCAGTACCTGACCATGTGTTTCATTTTCTAACTTCTTTAGCTTTCCACTGGTGCTTTCCCATTGTTCCCAGTCCTGCCTCAGGGGGACACAGGGCAGCTGGGTCCTCACAACCTGCTTTGAATCTCTGGTTGCCCTCAAGACTGCAAAGAGCTGGAGAGAAGGGAGGGAACTGCCTGACAGCCCTTGCCAGAGCCTTCCTCCCCCTTCTCCTGGCCCCATCTCCACCCAGCTCGCCCATTTTGTCCTCTCCTGCTCCTGCCTTTCAGGATCTGTCAGACAGTGGTGACCGTTGTCATGTTACTTTCTGGGGCTGGATTCCAAACAGCATCTGAAGAAAGAGTATTATGTTCCTCCTTCCCCTGAGTGAACCAGTTCCAGTTTAACACAGTTTTTATCTTTGCTGCCTTTCAATTCCTGCTTTAAAGAATGAAAAGGGGGAGGAAAAAAAAGAAAAAGTGAAAATCTTCAGCGCCTTGAATGTAATGTTCCTTGGACATGAAGGCTGATCGCTTGGGATCAGTGGGGAATAGACTTTTCCAGGCTGATTGAATTATGACTTTTTTTTCCTCCCCTGCAAAGCTGCTTGAAGCTGGTGAGGGCTGCTCTGGTCAGCGTAGCCCTTGACAGCTTTTCACGTAATCGCTCCCTTATCAGGGTTTATTACGATGGTGCCGTCACCGGGGATTGAATGGACCCACGACCTTTGGTTGCTGGGAGGTTTTTTGGAACAGTGCTTTCTGTCCTCTCTGCAGTAGGCCAGTGGGGGGGTGTGCCCTTGCCTCTCTCCTGAGTTTTGCTGGGTTCGTGCTTAATCCCTCTTTGCAGGGAGAAACTCTCATGTGCAGAAAGATAATGTTGTATTTTATTCTCTTTCATTTCATAAGCCTGGGAAGTGAGCTGGGCTCCGGGAGGTTCAGTGTAGGGCCAGAGCTTCAGTCTGAGCTGTTCTGAGGAGCAGGAACAGCGCAGTGTCTGGCAGCAGTGGACCTGCCACGAGCCTTTTGCCCAAGGAATTATCCAGGGCCCTACTTCGGTGTTGAAGGAGATGTTCTTGTGGGGTCACTGTGAGCACCCAGGGTCATTGGGTGCTGCTGGAGTCCACTGGACTCAGGGTGGCCTTGTTGGCTTGTGAAAGTGGGCATCAGGAATCTCCATTCCTGGCTCTTTGTGCAGTGGAGTCAGGACAGGGGATTCAGTGGAAAATCCAGTGTCAGGGCTCCAGGGTCTTGTTCTTGCCACTGTTTTGCTGTAACACTCCTGCTTGCACAGCCAGCAGCACAGCTTTGGAGGTGTGGAGGGAGAGCTGAGGTGTTTCTGTGCTTCTCTGTGTAAGGAGAGCCCTGACTGATCTCTTGTGATACTCAAGTGCCTGTGGAAACTGGGATCTGTTTTAATTCTATGTGTACACCAAGCCCTGTATGCTCTTTGCTGGACTGGGCACTGCAGAATCAAGGCTTCTCAAAACTGTGGCTCTGTGACCTCAGCTCTTCTGTGGTTTTGGTTTTCCTGAGAAGAAATGAGCATCTTGTCTGTCCATCGTCTCTGGGGCGAGGTTTGCTGGGAGATTACAGCAGCATTGGGAGATCCCATGTTCTGTCTGACTGTTGCCAAGCCCTTTTGGGGGAAATGTGTCCCCAGGAGGGGCTGGTGCTGGTCAGACACAGGAGACAGCAGCTGTGTGGCCTGAGGCCTGCTGCAATCTGGCACTGCTTTGCAGACACCTTGCTGCTTGCAGCCAAGTTTCTCTCTCCTGTAGTTCTGCACCGTCCTTGGATCCTGAACCGTGAGGTTTTGTGTTCCTTTTCCTCTTACTGCTCACAGATGTCCATGCAGGAGCTTTGCAGGTTGCCCAAGGTGGGGCTGCTCTTACCTGCTTGCTGTGGAGATGAAACTGGGGAGGTGTTGTCTCTTCTCTTGACCTGGGGAGCAGGTCAGCCCCTCCCTGACCAGTGCCCTTGGGGGTGCTGCCCATTCCCAGTTGCTGGAGCTGCTCTGGGGCTGCTGCTGTGCCAGATGGTGATGAGTTAATAGCTCGTGGTTTTGGAGGGGGTCCTGAGTCCACCTGGAGAGATCCCGTCCCAGTGAGCAGCACCCGAGCTGGTCTGTGCCGCTCCCCACTGAGCCTCACAAGCAGCAAACAGCTTTGTGTGTCACAACTGCAGAGCTGTGTGAGGAGCTGTCACTCTGTTCTGACAATGTCCTCTCCCATCAGATGGCCCTGGGCTCTGGCTCTGCCTCTCCCGTAATCCCTTGGCCGGTTGCCATTTGGCCACGGCGCTGACCCCATTTCCTGCCCTAATTCACCAGGGGGGCTGCCAAGGCCCTGCAGCCCCCGGGCACACTGGAGAGGGGAAACCCTGGGATGGTGGCTTTGGGAAGGCATCACAGGGAACAGCTCCCTGGGCAGCAAAGCTTGGGCTGAAAGCTGGGACCTGCTTCCTCTGCCAGTGCAGCACTGGAGGAGCTGTGGCCTCTGCAATCAAAGGACCATTAAAATACTTCCCTTATTTCAGAGGCTAATTGATCTCAGTCAGTGATTTAAATCTTTCTGTGGCAGGAGTGTTCTATTTAAAGGAAACTGCCATTTAAATTAAAAACCCAAAGCACCACACTATTTTCTGCTTGCTGTTCCTCCTTGGGAAGCTGAAGAGGACAATAATTGAAAGGTGTAATGCAGACATGTTCCTTCTCCCTTTCTTTGATTGCATATGGACACTCTCTTTGTTTCTTCTGTATGGGCAAGGGCAGCCATAGAACTGGAAATTGCTAATTCCATGATTATTTTCAGTGGTCTCATTAAATGGAAAGTATTTTGTTAAGGATTGTTTGTGGGGGTACCAGGAACTGGCATCACTGCAGGGAGTGAGGAGAGACCCCCCCCAGGAGCTGCACAGCCAATGAGACAGGTCTTGTGCCCCTTGGAGCTGATAGAAAACCACACAACAGAGACAGATGAGCCTGAATATGAGTCCAGGGAGGGGAAGAGTTTGCTGATGGACCTGGGCACAGCACCAAACCTTGGTGTTTCCTGTTCGTGCACCCAGCCTGGGCCATAAAACCTCTGTGGTGAGCACCCTAAAACACCTCATTTTGTGTGTGCGCAGATTCAGCCTCGTCTTGCTGGTGGAGCTGGGCAGGAGGGGCTGTGCTGTGCTGTGCTGTGCTGTGCTGTGCTGTGCTGTGCTGGGCAGGGGCAGCTGCCTGGGGGCTGAGGGCAGTGCTTGGGTCCTCTCGCCCTTCTCTGCCACCCGAAGGAACAACGTGCCCGCTCTAAGTGCTCCTCAGCTGCAGATAAAAAGCCACTTACTGTATAGAAATGTGCTCATTTTTCTGAGTGGAATCAGCACGCTGGCTGTTCCAAAGTGGATTTTTCTCATTGATTAAACCTTTGTGCTTTACAATAGCACTTTGCTAATTGGTACTTTGCATACACAGAAGGCTGGTGTGTGGCTCTCTCCACCCCAGCAAAGATTTAATAGCAGCAAATGTTACTTATTATTTAGGTTTCCTTCCTTTTATAAATCATGGTATATAACTCTTTACTAGCACACTCTGAAGTATTACCATAAATAATTAAATCTAAATTGCAATTGACAAAATAAAAGAAGAAAGCCCCTTTTATGATGCATTACCCTGGCTTTCTTCCCTTTTAATTGCTCCTGCTCCTTCATTAATTTGCAGAACACAGGAATTCATGAGAGATGCGAGTTGGGGGGGCTCTTGTGCTTCATGAGCATCCGTGGGGCTGGGAGGAGGCAGCTGCCAGGGTTGCACTGTGGGCAGGATGGGAATGTGTGGTGGGATGGGAGAGGAGCTCCTGTAGGTCCATGGTGAGGCTGGCAGAGCGGAGAGCTGGTGCCATGGAAAGAGGTGTGTGATGTGGAAGGTGTCTGCTCCTCCTGCAAGGTGTAGGGGCTGCTGGCAGCACAGCTCGGTGTGCTGGGATCCTGATCACAGCCACTGCCAGGTGGATCTGACTCCTCTCCCGAGTGGTGCCTCCCGTGCTCCCATTCCCAGGGGATTAGCCTCTGCCTCAGCTCACAGCTTTTAGTTCTGGAGGTCTCAGCTTTGATCTGCTGTTGGCCAAGACAGCAGTTGTCAGATAAGATGGTAGTAAAAATCAAGGAGGCTCCATCTTAGGACTTGATAGACATGTTAAGTCAACATCAGTGGGAAGGGAATTGCTCTCCACAGCTGGAGAAGGCTGCTCCAGTTTCAGGTGCTTGAGATGGATCCTGACAACTCTACAGTCCTGAGAGAAGGGAGATGGTGAAATGTGGTGAGGCTGAGCTGTCTCATGGTTTGTGTCGCAGCCCCCAGTTGCCTCTGGCCCCCCAGAATGGCACTGAGCCTGCTGGGGACTGAAAAGCTGGGGGGAGGCTGCAGAAAGGCTTTTTCTCCTTGCTGGGTGGGTTGGAGGGGAAGCAGAATTTCAGGTGGGAACATAGAGGAGGTTGTGTAGTCGCTGGGTGGGTGGTGGAGTTTCTCCCGGGGTTGCACATTGTTCCTGCAGCGAGTAGAGTCCAGTGATGAGCAAGGGGAAGGCAGCAGCTAAATTGCATCCTCCAGAAGGCAGAGATCCCTGCTTCCCTCCCAGATCCACTTGCTGATCGTGTACCCCATGCACCAGTTGCCTTTGTAGCCAGGAGACACCTTGCTGTCCTTGTTTCCTGAATTGCCCTTCTCCGTCTGCCAGCTGTGATCCAGGCTGTGGTTGCTGAGGGTTCTGGGCTGGTTGTTGTCTCGCTCAAGGACACTGAATTAAGCTTCTGTGTCACCTTGTTTAAGTGCCTGATTAAATTAAACCTTGCCTGACTGGATGGAGTGATGTATCTCTTTTCTTTTTCTTTTCTGGAAATTGGAAAGTTTGTGTCTTCTGTGGGACCTGGAGAGGAAATCAATCATCTGTGGAAAGAGCTTCCTCAGGCAGGGGGGGCTGTCAGTGCCCGGGTCTCAGCTGTGCCCCACACTCTGCATGCTCATTGCATTCATCTCTGCTGAGGAGCACCTGGGGACAGTGACAGCCACGGCTGTTTGGGGCCCAGCCATGGGTGTCTCCTGGTGAAGGATCTTTTCCCAACTGGAGGTTCTTGTGCTCGGCTTCATTAGATGGTTAAGTTAGGGGAAAAGAGCATCTGTTTGTTGTGTAAACAAAGCTGCTGGTGTGAAAGTGTCACCTGCAGAGCATTTGTGATGGAGGAAATGTCTCTGTTCACCATGCCTGGGTGTCACAAGCGGGGCTGTTCCTCTGTGTTGGGCTTTGCCAGGAGGCCAAGGCTTGTTCTTTGTGACTTTTGCCCTTGGTTGTCCTTCTCACCCCGACAGTTCTTGTACATGGTGCCAGGAAAGGCAGGGTTTTCCTGGTGTCTCACTCAGACCCCGGGTCACATCAGCTTGCCATCTGTCTGGCAAGGCCTGTGTGCTCATGTCTTTTCAAGACCAACAAAATACAAATCTCCTGGGTCACTGAAGGGGATCTGTGAGGGTATTCCCACCCTCTCTGTGGCCTGGCAAGTGCAATATTATTCTTAGAAGGCAAGCAGAGTGTTTGTCAAGGACGCCCGACCAGAGGAATGTCGTTCCTCGGTGTGTGGGATGGAATCTGGGCTCGAGTTGGCCTGGGAGACACAATCTCCCAAGAACAGTTTTATTTACTCTCTACCACTCTTCCCCTCCAGTCAAGGATGTTCTCTTGCAATGTAATTGGTCCCAGTTCCCACCTTAGGAAGCTCTGATGTTCCCTGCACTGCAGCTGCCTTTAATTTTTTGAGGATTGTTAAAAGTTGATGAAAATAGTCACGTTTGATACCATCTGCTGTGTGCAAGGAGCGAGGTGGTGTACGAGCTGAGGGCCAAGGGCTGCCACAGGAGGTGGGAATGTCCTCACTCTTGCAACTGCACCTTCTCAGCCCTCCTTTTGCTTGTCTAGATTGGCTTTTTTGGGCAAGGACTGCTCTTGCCATGGAGTTGTCTTGTGTAATTAGTCCCGGTCTTGAGCTGGGGATCTGTCCTGGTTAAACCACGCCAGGTTCTCCTCCTGCAAATGCTAAACACTCATGTTGGGCTTTGGCAGAGGAGCCTCCTGCTCCATCCAAGGGCACAGCAGATACCAGAGTGACTGTGGAAGAGACTGTGGAAGAGATCACAGCCACCTCAGACCTGAGGAGTGCCAGGAGAGAGCAGGATAAATATATTCTGGATGTCTACTGCAAAGGCTTTGCAAGGGGATATTGGAATGAATGATTTAAACAGTTGACACGAGGGACTGGGGGTTGACCTGTTTTCACAGTGAGAATTTTGAGCATGTCCCATCTTGGTTTTGCAGACATGAAACATTGCTGCTTCATACGAGCCTGGTGGAAACAAGCACTGCTCGTTTCATCTGCCATGCACAGAATCATTTCTGTTTCCTTTTGAGGCTGAGAGGAAAAGCAAAGCTTTAAAGTAGGAAAAAAAATAAATAGAAGGAGCTGCAACTGGTTTAGCATTCTACAAAGTTTCTCTGAGTCCTCCAAATCTTTAATTGACTCAGGAGCATAAAATTGAGAAGGGGAGAGAGGGAGAGAGTGTGTGGAGTGGCGCGAGTGATTTGAATAATTTATTGTCCTTTGAAGTTGCAAGAGAAATTTCAGCTGCCTTGGGGAGTAATTTCTCCCCCTTCTGAAAGGGTTTCTCCTTATTTTAAACTCATTCAGAGGCTGATAGTTTTGCATTTTCTGCATAATTAATGAGCATAGCTCCCCCCACTCTCACACAACCTCTAAAGAATGGTGCGGTGATGAAACTTGGTGGTTTTTTTAATTAATAAAGTCATATTAATTTGGCTGTGTCCTCTTTCTTCCTCACTTCCGTTGGAATTCATGGATTTATTCATAAATCAGTCTGAGCATGCTGCTAAGTTTTAAAAATCTTTAGCCTGGACTTTGATTTGTTTGAATGGATTTCTAAAATGGTGATGTAGGTTTTTTCAGCTCAGCTCCAAGATCACCTTGAGGGTGGTTCCAGTGATTTCCCAGCGAGCCAGGCAGATCCTTCAGCTCTCGGTTCTCTTTGGCTGGGGAGGACCTGCTTGATTTTGGGGGCTTTCTGTGTGTGTTATTTCTGTATGAGTGCTATGAAATGCCCCTTTCCTTCTAAGATCTGCTAATTGTGGCTAATCCCAGTAGCTGCCACTTGAGGGGTTTGCCTTTTCCTGATGGAAGGGGAAGGGATCTTTCCTGGAAGGGCTGCAGGACAGTCTTCTGGCAAGGAGCTGTCCTTTGGCAGGTGTCAAACACGGACAGAAACCTGTCCTGCTCCAGAAGAGCTCACCTTCCTCAATTCCTGTCTCAGCTGGAAGAGTTCAAGGCATTGTTGCTGCTGCTTGTCCGTGTTTCCATTTCTCTCCCGCTCGTGTCTTACACTGTTTTTCTGGCTGGCTGAGTCTCGTTATCCCAAAGCTGAATTCATCACATTCCACTGCTGTCAGTTCACAGCAGTGCTGTTGGGTTCTCCCTTTTTTGATTCTTTTATGTTGATGTGCCCACTGCAAATCTGAGTGTTGAGTAGTGTTGTTCAGAGACAGAAATGGTAGTGACTCGTGTGGTAGGAGTCAAAGTTCATCACTGTTAAAGCTTGTGTTCATCCATTAGTCATGGCTTTATTAGGTTTGGGGTTCTTGTTTTCCAGATCTCCCATCTCAAGCTTCCTCACCATCCCAGTCTCAATATGGATAAGCAATGCAGGCTTAAAATATACTGTTAAGTGTTTCAAGCTTATATATCCAGAATCTCCTTTTGTTCCACAGAAAATGTGGGCTGAAGTCTCTTACCAGAGGTCAGGTAGGAATGGTGCAACAAACTTTTGAAAATACCCCAAATTCTGTGCTCTAGGAATTGCACCTTTCCCTGCTCTTGTAGGCCAGGAGCCTTCTTCTCTTGCCTGAAGGGAAGAAGCAGACAACAGCTAGTAAGTGGAAGTAATACAGCTTTTATTTACAGGATTAAGAGAGCAGAGCTTTATCAGATGATATTTTATTTGCCTGGTGTGCCTTTCATCCCCAAATGATCCCTATATGCACACATGAGCTGGCAAATCTTGCCTGGGCTCATCCATCCTGTGATCTCGTGCCTGTGGAGCTGCAGCCCCTCCCGAGCTGGGGATGCAGGAGAGGCCTTAGCTGTGTGTTTCCAGCCTGCAGAGCTCAGTGTCACATCCCTGCCCCAGGGTCAGTGCTGATCTCCCTGCTCTGTCCTTGGGGCTCCCAGCTCTCCTCTCTCTGCAGGACCAGGAGCTGCAGAGCTTGTAGCGGTTTGTTGTCCCCGCTGTGCCCACTCTGCTGTCACTTTGTGGTGCTGCAGGACTGAGGCTGGGCTGTATCAAGATGGCATGGCCCCCTGCCAGCTGCATCTGGGCTCCTTGAGCATTTTCTTGTTACAGGCTTGGCCCATAGGAGATGGTTTTCATGTTCTGGTATCCCCCATGGACTTTGATTCTTTAGTGACTCAAACAGAGCAGTGGAAGTTGAGCAAAGAGCCAAATCCTTTCTGGCTGGATCTTTCCTAAGTAGGTGGTGAATCAGGCTGCTCCAGGATGCCAGTAGCAATGACATGGTTTGCAGTAGAAGCTGTCTTAGCAACTTGGCAGGGGCAGGGAGAGCTCCCTACTTCAAGCTTCTGATTGCAAACAACCTGGGATTGCTGTCATGACATTGATGGACAAGGGGCCCTCATTAAGTTGCCAGGACAGCTCCTTGGGTCTGTGCCTCTGCTCTGGGTTGTTATGCCTTGTTATGTGGACAGATACAGCAGGAGATGTTGTTAGAGCACTCGTGTACCCCCAGGGTCCTGTTGCTGAGGCCACGTGTGCTCCTGTGTTTGCTGGAGCTTCCTGGCTGATCCAGGGCTGCCATCCTCCATGACTGCAGTGCTCACCTCCTTCAGCTCTTTCTGGTCACAGGGAGCAGCTTCCTTCTGTCTTGTGGTGCTGGAAGATGGAGAATCCTGGCCAGAGGTCCATCTGCATTCCCATGGACTTTGCCCCTTGGTTTGTCTGTGCCCAGGAGGGAAGGTGAAGGCAGAGAGCAGCATTTGGGTACCTGCAGTGTTCACCATCCCAGCTGGTAAGAGAAGGAGGTGGGGAAGCTGAAGTACAGGAGGAGGCTCTTTGTGGAGTGTGGCCACAGAATGCACTGGAAAGCAAACTCAGTCCTGCATCTTGCAGATCACATTCCCTCCTGCACATATTCCATACACTGCCAAGGGCTGTCTCTTTGCCATCCTTTTGTGCCTCACGGGCAGGGTCTTGTTCTGATGTTGGGCTCCCTGCTGTGTTTGCTGTCTTTCCCTCCCAAACACAGACCCCCCAAATGTTAATCCTTCATTTCTCATTCATTGAACACAAGCCCAGGTGATGCTCTGGGCTTGCCCCATGCCACAGCTCTCACAGGATGAGAGTCCCTAGAGAACAGGGACATGTCCCTGTCCTGTCCCTGTGCCAAGGTGCCAGTCACTGGAGCTGGGACTGATCCATGGCAGTGACAAATACCCTTTTTGCTATGGAGAGAGGTGGATCCTTTCCATGCATAGGGATGTGTTATGGTAGCCTGGAGGATTCCTGCTGAAACGGGATGGCTTCATCCTAGCGCTGTTCCCATGTGATAAGGAACAGTCCCATCCCTGAAAACCAGCAGTTTAAATAGACCAGAAGGAAGGATTATGCTTTCCCTCCAGCAGGCAGGATAACGTGGTTTTTCTCACCTTGGATGTCAGAACTAGGAATAGATTTCTGGTAGCCTCAGTCTCCTCCTGCCTCAGTGCTGCAGGCTTGTACCTCCTCTTCCAAAGGGTCTGTATCCCAGTGCATTGCAAATAGGAGCTTGAAGGCTGTCTGGATGTGCCAGATCCCCAAAATTCCAAGCCTGATGGTTAGAACAGCTTGGCATGGTGCTGGTTATGAAGGGTCTGCTGCTTTATCCTGGCCTGGGGGAAGAGGTGGGAGCTGGCAGCACAGGCAGGTGTTGGACAGCCAGGGTGGTTAAAGGGGTGTTAAGGGAGCACTTCACCTGCCTCACCCATTCTCTGTTTGTATGAACTTCTGTGCTGGGTCACATCCTTCACTGCTGTCCTCCCTTCTCTGGAGCCTTTCAGGAAAGGAGAAGGGAGAGTCTTCCAGGGGACATTTGCCTGTGTCTGACAGGGAACAGCCTGCACTCCCCTGTGGTAGCCCAGGTTTTCTGCAGCAGGGAAGGGCTTTGGTGGCTCAGCAGCAGGGGAATAGCAAGGTGGAAGGATTTCACTTCTCAGAAAATGTCCTCGATCTTTTTTTACCTTCTTTGCCCAACCTTGCCAGTCCTGTCTCCCTGAGGGGAGCCAAGAGCTGCTGACAGTAAGAGGAAGTCTCTGTCTAAAGCCTATAATTATCCTGTCTGCCTTCCCAGAAAAGGCCAGTTGGGGAGCGAGCGTGCTCTGGTTCCACAGCCCAGCCCTGCCTTCTCCTGCCTCCCCAATTACTGCTTAATGGACTTTTTATGATGATAAGAAGACTGGGTTGGGGAGGAGTTATTGACAGGGAAATGGAATATAATTCACTCCCTGTTTGTTTGTTCTGTCAGAAAACCCTCATTTTAATTTTATTTGTGAGGCACTGAGAAACAGCCCTTGGAAAGAAAAAGTGCAAAACCTGTCAGTAAAACCGTGGATTTTGTGGGGACTGAGTCTCTCAGGACTTCTCTGAGGGGTGATTCAATCTTGTGGAGTGTCTCCATAGAGACTCCTCCCCAGTCCTGTGCCCAGTTTGCAGCTCTCACTCTTCTCCTGAGGAAAAATGTGAATTCTGGAGCTGTCTTCCTTCCCTCTTCCCCTCTCACAAGCTCCCCCACTCCCTAATGCCACTGCCTTGGAATACGGACCCATTCCAAACAGCGCATTCTTGCTCCCCACTCTCCATCTGTCTCAAATTTGGCTGCTCTCTCCTGTTTTCATCTGCTCTGTGGTTTGTCTCCTCCATCTAGTCTTCATTTCCTTGCTCTGGCTTCGAACACCTCCCTTCTCTCCAGCTTGCTCCAGTTCTCTTGCACAGAGTTGTGGAATATCCTGACTTGGAAGGGGCCCACAAGGATCATCAAAGTCCAACTCGTGGCCCTGCTCAGGTCAGCCCCAAGAATGTACCATTTTCCCTGTTCATCTCTTCTCATTCCCACTGATTTTTCCATCCTTTCTACCTTCTGCTCCGTGTTTTGTCTCCTGGTTCAGTGGTGTGACAGAGCTGCTCCTCTGCACCCCCACACTGTCCCCAGATGCTCCGCTCTGCCATCCCATCCCTCCAAGGCATGACATGGATCTGTGTGCAGACAGACCACAGCAGCACGTGTGTGGCAAACACACTTAAAGCAGCAAACAAGCACTGCGAGCATGGCTGGACCCCAATCCCACAGTCCTGGCAGGGTTTTCAGGAGGGGAGATGAAAGCACAACCACCCAGGGCTGTGGTCAGGGAGTACCTTGGGCTCCTTCTCCGATTGTGAGCGCGTCAGCAGTCGTGGAAAAGGGAGATGGAGTTTCACTAGATCAGCAGAAAGGTTCAGCCCAGAAACCAAAGGAAGAGAGAGGAGGGGGGTTTAACCCTGTGCATGGCAGTGGAGCACCATCTGATCCCTTTCCAGTGGCTCTGGAAGTTACTGGGGGGTGAGAAATAACAGGGAGAGATGTCTCATTCCAAGTGGTATGAACTGGTTGTTGGAAGATTCCGGTGCATTCGTCTGGCTTTTGATTTTTATTTTCTCCCCCTGAGAAGTACCTGTTGGAGAAGGTCTCTGAGTTCTCTCTAGTGGTGTTTTTGAGGTTATTGTGTTTGTATCTCAGTCTTCAGAGGCTGCAGCTGTGTTCAGTGCCACCTGGGGTGCTGAGTGCTGAACAGATCTGTTCTGAGACCATCCCTGCTCCAAACTGTGTGTAGTGTCTAGACCAAGACAGACAGGCAGGTGTGAGAAATGAGGGTTGTCACCTCTGCTGTCTGTGCCAGCCTGAGGAGTGGGGAAGGGCGAGTTCCCAAGGTCAGCCGAGTCTGCACCAGAGCCAGAGAGCTGAGTACCACTTATGGCAACCATGTGGAGCCTGGAAGAGCAGACTGGTTTGTGCCACTAACACAGAATAACAGGGACCATGAACGACTTCACGGTCTCATCTTTTACCTTTGCTTTGCAAGGTGGAGGTGCATCTGTGTGTGTGTGTGTTTGTGCACAAAAAAGGCTGAATTTCCATCTGCTGGATGTTTTTGGGCGAGGATAAAGGTTGTCACTGGCAAACATGCCCTGAGTGTGTGCTGCAGCGTGGGCACACTCACAGTGGTGGGCAAATCCACGGGGACACGTCAGGCTCAGCACCCTGGGGCTGCCTGCTGAAGGTCAGTGGGAACGGTGGGCAAAAGGATGGCTGGGAGTGTGTGTAGGAAGAGTCATAAACTGGCCAAGTGGCAGGAAAATGGCCTTCCTGCTGTGCCCTTGCTTCTGCTCTGGTTTCTGAGGCACGCTGGGGTAGAGCCGAGAGCTGCTCCTTCCCTGGGGGGGATAATGAGGGTTTACTCAGGGCAGGAGGAGGAGGAGGAGCTGGGAGCGGCGCTTTGTCGGCAGGACAGGCGCGTGGGCTGCCACGGGGCTGGCAGCGGGACCAGCGCTCCCAAAATGGAAGCAAAACCTTTGCAAAACCAGTTTTTGGAGCTGGCTTGCTTTTGTCCCCGTGGATTGCTGGGGCTGTGGGCGAGAGGCCCTTTCAGCCAGGCTCCTGCCGCTCTGCACTGCGGCCACATGGAAGAACATCCCGAGATGTTTGTCCTCAGTTGTGCTCCATTGCTGGGGTGCTTTCCTGAGGGTGGCACGAGGTGGTGGCGGGTGTTGAGCACAGAGGGGAGTTCTGCCATCTGAAATCAGCACCAGGTCCCTGCTGTGGGGCTGGAAATGAGGGGAGAGAGCTGGGATAGGGGCCAGGAGGGTGGGGAGGTACAGAGGCACCACAGTGCCCTGCACACTTCCCATCCCTCCCAAAACTGGGGCACATAATACAGTGATGTGGTCAGGGACCATCCTCCAGCCTTTCCTTGGCACTTGTGGGGCCAGACAGACCTGTTACTGTGCTGGTGGCACCTCCAGGCCTGTGGGAGTGGGTCAAAGGGGATGTGTTGTCCCTGTCCTCGTGGGAGCAGCGCTCTGCTTGGACTGCCCAAAGCTGGCAGGAGCAGCTCAGGAGGGGCAGCAGTTTTGTGGCTGGAGGAAGCTGATCCTGCCTTTGTGTGGTTTGTGAGGCTCAGTGACCTCCTGGTCCCTCTGTATGCAGTGCCACAGGAGGGACACCCAGCTCTGGCCAGGCTTGGGGAGGGCAGCAGAGGGACTGTGCTGCATGTTCATAACTGGCTTTTTCTTTTCCTTCCCCTCATCCCACTCCCACAGCTGTCAGCTCTGATATGTGGAGCTCATTTGTGCTACTGCCACTCTCCCACCCCTCAGATCACCCCTGGGTTCTCCATCCCTCTCTGTGTCTTTGGCATTTGATGTTTCAGACAGGCATATGGTGGCCGGCCTGTCTCCCTGGCTGCTCGTCCATCACCCACTATTCACCATGGCAGCCGTTCCCGAGGGACATTTGGGTTTAAAGGCTGAGATGTCCCCTCCTTTCCCCCACTCCTACATCCTTCCAGCTTCCTTGCTGCAAAGCTGCTCAGCCTGTTGTGTCATCTGGGTATCGTTAACAGGGAGATGTTGGGCTGCTTTTTACATGACTGGGTTCGAAGAACTTTTCCTGCTTTGGTGGCACATGAAAGAAGAAAGGAGGGGAGGGGAGGGGTGGGCTTTAAGGTCCCTTCCAACTCGGGCCATTTTGTGATTCTGGGATTGATTCTGTGAGTCTGAGCAGATTCCAGCACTGCCTGTGGTTCTCCAAGCCTGTGATTTGGGAATTGGCCCCAGTGGGAGAGTGTGTGTGTGGGGTGAGGGGAGGGCGAGCACAGGGCCCCATCAGCTCCTGGCACAGCCATCAGAGCCATGGGCAGGGCTGCAGCAGCTGCCAGGGATGGCAGAGGTGGGGCCAGAGGGCCCTTGGTGTGTGCTGGGGCCATTCTGGAGCCCAGACTGGATGAGGAATGTGTGTCCCTTCCCTGCAGGCCATGGCAGGTCTCCAGCGTGTCCCTTCCCCCGGTGTGGGGTTTGGGAGGTGTGTGGGTGGTGGCAGGAGCTCAGGAGTGAAGGGTTCAGCTTGACTTGATGGCTTTCCATTAAGCTGTAAAGAAGGCTCACAGGTACACAGCATCTGGTCTTTTCAACCTTCCCTCCACAGACCCAGACCCCGCAGGAAGCCTCTTGTAGTAGGAAAATTCTTTTAAGCTCCAGATTTTTCTGTTCCTGGTTTGATACTGCACAAATAGGTTTTGTTGCTTTGCACGCAGAGAAAGGGGAGAAAAAAAATCTCAGTGACCACTGGAGTGGTGGAGCTCAGAGTGAGCCTTTCCAGAGCTGACTTGTCCTCAGCTCTCCATGGGGAAAGGCTGGTGAAGTGATATAAAATCCCTGGGACTGCGAGCGTGTCATCTGGAAAGGGTTTCTTTGAGTTTTATTTATTTATTTCAAACCAAGGGCCTGCATTCTTGGCAAAGGAGCGGAAACACCTCAGCCCCTCTGAGTGGGCTGATAGTGTTTCCCATGGCACCTTGTCCCTCTCCTGGAGGCTTTCAGAGCCCTTTGCAGAGCTGAGGGCTGAGCTCTGAGTGTGTTTCCCTGCAAGCTGGACCTGGCACGGCAGAGCTGTGCTGGTCCTACGCAGCACACAGGGATTGGTCTCTGCTTTGGATCATCAGCACCTTGGATCATCAGCACCTTGGATCATCCCCACCTTGCCTGTGATAGCGCTGACTCTCTCCTGCAGAGGGGAGAGGGTTGCTCTGAGCTCGGCGTGGGCTGGTGACAAGTTCTGCAGTGACTGGGGCTGCAGAGGTGGAGAGCACGGGGGGAGGAATCAGATCTGCAGCTCAGAGGCTTGAGCAATTTTAAACCCAACAGTTTAGCTCTGATTTTCACCCATTTTCCAAGTGAGTAGTAAAACCTAATAGGTTGTTTGGTGGGGATTTTTGTCTGCTTCCTTTTGTCTCTCGCTGTCTGACAGTGGGTCTCTCGGGGGCAGTTGGGAATTGCAGGGAGCTCAGGAAGGTCCCTGTGCACAGACAGCTCAGCTTGCCCATCCCCACTCACAGAGGCCACACAGGACCCCAAAAAGGGATGCTGAGCAATGACTCCAAGTTCACCATTTTTTGGAGCACTGTCCCTTTCTTCAGGATGGAAATAGAACCTTGTTTTTCTCCTCAGCTGAGCTCTCATCATACTGCACCCATTTAAATGTATATGTGACATTAAGGTTTATTAGGGCCTTTTATTTTAGGAAATGAACTTGCATCAATAAAGTGTTCTTAAAAGCCCTGGATGTTTTTAGCTGTACCTTCAGAATTGACTTCTGCAAACTCCTCAGATATCGAACGGAGGTGAAGAGAGGAAGGAAGTCAGGCTGTGGGCAGAGTGAGCATTTATATTTTAGCCTGAGGCAGAGTTTGGGTTTTACCTTTCTCAGATGGAAGACAGATCCCCCAGTGCCAGTTCCTCCAGTGGGACTTGCTTGATAACCTTTAGCTGTAACATTGCAAAGAAGACTCTGACCTCTAAATATAGATTTGGATATTTATAAATGTGATGCTTTGTACACACAGCATTGGATGGTACGTAAACAGCTCCAGCAAATTGTATTTACCTCCAGCATGGAAACAAATGCTTGATTGCATCACATGAGCTTACTCAGTGCCTTTTATTTATATACTGCTGGCCACACCAGGAGGGAAGGGGAGAAGGCTTCCTTTTGTCTTTTGACCCCTAAAAGACTCCAGAGACTTCTCTCCAGCTACCATGTGCCCTCCTGTCAAGCCCTGTGGGAGGCAGTTTGCATCTTATTTTACAGGCTGTGAGTATGTACAGATAAATACGCACATTTCGGAGTCACGTGCTCCGCTTTTCTCGAGAAAAACAGACGGCAACTTTATGATCTGAGTGATTTTATTTGAACACAGCTGTGGCCTTATGATTTAAGTATTTCAATAAATTTTAAACTAACTAGATGAGAGGAAACTGCACAAGGAAAACAGGTTAGAGCACGGAAGGAGGATTCCCAGAGGAGAGAGGCAATATGGGCTCTGCACGAACCCTCCCGGCCTCAGCTTCCTCTCCTGAGCAGCCCCTTGACACCTTCCTCGGCCAGAAAGGCCATCCCAGCATCCTCCCATCCCTGCAGAGGTGCACAAAGGGAATGGAACATGGATGGGAATCAGTGGATGGGCTGAGGGAGAGGTGCTGTGAGCCCAAGCACAGCCCCAGGCTCTGTGTGTGCTCGGGCATCCCTGCACCGTGGAGCAGCTGAGAGCACTTTGAGGAGATTGTTCCCTGGGCAGCGTGAATTTCGTGTTTTTCTGGGCTGTCTCATGCTGGGCAGAGGGGAGAGGGAGCTGAAGGAGGGACTGCAGGCTTGGCTGTGCTCTTGGGCTTGACAGCTGGGCTGGTTTGAAGTGATCACAGCTTTGGTTTTTTGGGCTGGGTAGTGTCAACTCGGCTGTTCCAAGGGCTGACAAACCTGTGTAAATGTAAATGTACCTGTGAGGGCCACGGGCAGGATCTGCAGATGAAAGCAGAGGTGCTACAAGCCAAGGAGGTTTCACATCCTGAAGCCACTGGCATCAGCCTGTTTCACACCATCTTCCTCAAGATCTCTGCGTGCCAAGTCCTGCTCCATGAATGTCACGGTCTCCTCCTCCCACCTTCTTCCCCTGCCTTGGCCATGTTCCTATAAATTTCCCCCATTCCTTGGTGTTTTGGTCCCTTCTAGGACCTGGGGAGTGCAATTCAGTGTTTCTACATGTTGTTTTCAGCTCTACCAGCTTTTGGTGATGCTCATTAGATGGGCTTTGCAAGGGCAGTTTTCCCTGCACAAAACCATTTAAAAGTCCACTTTTCAGGAATAAAAGAGGCTTTGCAACACTGAAATATCTTTGTAAGATCAGGCCTTAATTATTTCATGCTGGAGCTTCTTCATATGTAAAAGAGAAGTAAAGACTGCTTGTTCCTAAAAGGCCAAGAGGTTTAATTTCATCTGGGATCATTAAGAATAGCACTGACAATGCTATTATTAATTACAGTGTTTATTAGAGTTTGTCCTTCCCTGTGCCAATGATGATATTTCTTTTTTTCTTAAAGGTCCCCCTGTGTTCATTAAAAAACCTGTGGACCAAATTGGTGTGTCAGGAGGGGTGGCCTCCTTTGTGTGCCAAGCGACTGGAGACCCAAAGCCACGGGTCACCTGGAACAAGAAAGGGAAGAAAGTGAACTCTCAGAGGTTTGAGGTAAGAGATGGCTTTGAAATCTGTGCCTGTGTGAAGTGAGAGGCTGACACAAAGCAGCCACTGCTCCTCTTTGGCCATTCTCAGACCTGATAATAAAGGGAAATTTGGAAGGGGAGGAGTTTTAACAGCAGGAGGAGTGAAATGCAAGCTCTTGGCCATGTCAACAGCTGGTTTGGTTCCAAAGCAAGAGGGAACTTGGCTCACTTACATTATTGGAGTTTTTCCTTTTGTTTCGTTGTTTTTCTTCCCCTTCTTGGGATATAATATAGCTTCTTCCTTCCCTAAGAAACCCCAGCTAAGCTGGTGGTACTTCAGCTCTGTAAATGCACCTTTCATCCCCATCCATGGCTCAGGTTTTAATCCTGGGGCAGTCTGCAGTAAACGTCACAGTTGTTGGCAGCCAGACCCAAGCCACTGGCATTGTTTAGATAGAAATGAGAGTGGAGGAGCAAGGACTGGGAGGTCATCCTGTGGAATTTGCTGTGGGACTCAGCCCTGCCAGGCAGCTGCATGCTGAGAGGAGCTTTGTGGTGTCAGCTGCCTCTGCAGATGGAGGAACAAGGAGGGGGTTCATTTTTATTTTGTTTTCCTTTACTCTCTTTCCTCCTCCTCCTTCATCCCAGTTGTGCTCTCAACACCCACCCCACACCATCACCAAGGCTTGTTCTTTCAGAGCCTTTGAGGTGCACATAGTGGGTTTGGTGGGTCAGTGGGCACTGACAGGGTCTGTCTGTGACAGTTCTGTCACCTTGAGGTCAGTGGAGAGCCAAGCTGACCATGCTGGGTATGTGTAGGAGTTGTGGGGCAGCTGCTGGAGTGTGTTTAGGGGTGTGTGTCTCTCTTCAGAAGCAGGAATGAAGCTTCTACCTGCAACCCAAGGAGACTTACTGTGTGTGTGTGTCTTTTCCCCAGACAATTGAATTTGATGAAAGTGCAGGTGCTGTTTTGAGGATCCAGCCCCTCCGGACTCCTCGGGATGAGAACATTTATGAGTGTGTTGCTCAGAACCCTCATGGGGAGGTCACTGTCCATGCCAAGCTCACCGTCCTCCGAGGTAAGGGACATCCTGCCTGCCGGGTGCCACTGTCTCAGTGGGGCCCTTCAGCTGCTCCCTCCCTCCAGCTGGGTGGGAAGGCTGTTCAAAAACGCAAGGCCAAGGCACAAAGTCCTGCAGGTTTTGAGGACCTGTCAGATCTGCTTGCTGTTCTTACCCCAGAGAGATGTAAAATTGCTGTGTGGGAAACAAAGCTAAAATTGGACACTTCAGAAGGTTTGACTGGATGATGTGCTGAGGTGCCTTCCAACCTGAATTATGCTGTGGCTTGGTGGCACTATGGTCTTCCCTCCCCTCCAAAAATTCCTTCCCCAGGTTTAGGAGCAGTACCAGAAACTCCTCATTACTGTCCTCAGAAATGTGGCACCAAAAAAACGTTTTTCATTGAGGAATCACTTATTGGACTGGAGTTAAGATGATTTTGTCTCTGCATGGGTTTTCACACGGTTAGTGGCAATGGCAACCTCCTCTCCTTGTGCAGGATGGCTGGTTTGCCCCTCTGGTTTGCATCCTCCCTCTTTCCAGAGGTCCTTTGCTCCGTGCTCTCTCCAAGGCAACAGTTCCCCACTCCATTTTGTTCTGATTCTGTTTTCCGCTTGTCCCCATTACAGAGGATGTTTACATGGATGCCTCCTTAATGTCAGCTGTTTGAAATGTGCTCCCTGAACTGCCTGTGGGGGAGGGAACAATATGCTGTTGCTCTGGATGCCTCTGGATGTTTGCTGTTGTCACCCTGGAGATCCCTAAAATCACTGTGTGAAGGGCTGAGCGAGGCTGGGTGCTAAAACTGACCCCTTTTAGGGTTTAAAACACCCACCAGTGATGTTCCCTGTCCAGACCACAGGTGATCCTGTAGGGAGGGGTGGTGGGTGACTGCCTGAGAGCTCCCAAGGGGAGCTTGGCTTGGGAGCATTTGCTGTGGGTGAAGGCATGGGCTTTTTAAAAGGGACAGGGGCAGTAAGAGCCGTTCTTCCTGCAGTGGGCACATCTAACAATTTCAGGAGCTACAGGCAGTGTGTGACCCTCACAGGGCCAAGGGGTGGCTCTGCCTGTGGGCCAGGAGCTTTTTCTTGAGCAATGTCAGCGTTGTGTCCAAGAGCATCTTAAATCCTTTTGTTTGAACCAGCAGCGAGCACATCCTTAATCTGCAGAGTGAAACTGGTGTGCAAATCCCCAGGGCAGGGCAGGAATAGAGAGCAGACATGAGGGCCACATGGCAAAGCCCTGGCCCTCCCCTTGGAGCAGGAATATCCCTTCTGCTGCCCCCCTGGCAGGCTCTGTGCTGTCAGGATGCTGCTGCCTTGGGGTGGGTGGGCCCGTGGTCCAGTCATGCCTGACAGCTTTGTGTAGGTGCACTCAGATCTCAGAGCAGCTCCTCTGCCTGGCATGGCATTTAACCTTCTGTTAGAGAAACGTGGTGGGATGGATCTGTCAGGAGCTTGGAACGTCATGGGATGACAAGAGTGTGTCTAACTGGTTATCCCAGAGGGCTGGGAGCCTGATTCTTCACACTTACTCCCATCTATATTCCTTGGAGCTGTGACAGTTTGGGAGGTGCCCCTGCAGTCAAATTCAGAGCCTGTATCCCTTGAATTTAGCTACAAGCAGTGGCAAGGGAAGGTTCTCCTGAAGCTGCCACCCTCACCAATCCCCTGGAGATTCTCACAGTGGTTTAAGGCACTCTCCACCAAAAGCGAGCTGCAGTGTTTGGAGTCATGGAATCACAGAATCACTGAGGCTGGAAAAGACCTCCAAGGTATCGAGTCCACTCTGCCCAGAGCACTGAGTCATTCCTTGGACACCTCCAGGGATGGGGACTCTGGGCAGCCCCTTCCAGTGTTCACCAACCCTTTCTGTGGGGAAATTCTTCCTCATGTCCAGCGTGAACTTCTCCTGGCACAACTTGAGGCCATTTCCTGGTCTTCTCACTTGTTACCTGGGAGAAGAGCCTGCCCCCCACCTGGCCACAGCCTCCTGTCAGGGAGGTGTAGAGAGCAAAGTGGGAATGCTGAGCTGAGCTCAGGGCCTGTCCTTAGGGACCAGGGCTTCCAGGATCTCTTCCTTCCAGGATCAGCATCATCCACATCACCCAGAGGGACAAACCACAACACAGGGGCTGCGTGTTCCCACTGCCTGACTAATTCCAACCTTTGCTGATCCCTCCAGGACACTCTGACTGTGTGCTCTGCTCTCACAAGGTCTCCTGTTCTCTTTGGGACCTGGTTTGGTGTCTGTGTGTCTGACTGTGCTGCAGCAGTGAGGGTACCCATCCATGACACTTGGGGGAGCAGAATTAACTGCAGGGGGGATCAAGACAGTGTTGAAGAGCATCAAGGAAGCCGATTTTATAGCACACCATCCCCTTCACAGCTGGAGTTATTCCATCCTTAATCATTCCTCAGCTTTCACACAGCAAAGATTGTCTCCTCTTTATCTGCATTTTTAAGTGCTGGAAGAGTTAAAAGCACCAAGCCCAAAGCACTGATCTCCACAATGACGAAGTGAGCATGCTGGCAGCCAGTCCTCTCCTTTCCCTCCCCTCTCTGCACTCACCCACTCTCCTGTTTGTCTTTTCTCTCTTTCCCTGCACGGCCTCCTCCTCCTCTCTGTGTCTTCCCTGCCTTGCAGAAGTGATGCTGAGCAGAGGGGGGGGGCTGCTCCTCTGCTGCTGCCCAGCCTGCAGAGGGATGGGAGCTGTCATTGCAGAGCCTGTTTCTGGGCACACTCCGAGCACGGGAACCTGGGCCCAGCTGCTGCAAAGGGCACGGGGGGCTCTGCAGGAGGTGTGATCAGCCAGATGTGTGTGCACCAGGAACATGGGAGGGTTTCCTCAGCACCAGAGCGCTCCCATCAACAGAAAATAACACAGGGAATCTTTTCTCCTTTTGGAAGAGAAAATAAAACATTCTTCCCTACTAGATGCAGCTGCTGAAGGGATTGAGAGTAAACCCCTTTTTGCTTATACTCATGATTACTCCTGGATCAGACCCTGATAGAAACCCATGTGCCTTCACTTAAAAACAGGAAACTGCAGGAGAGGAAAACTTTGGGAGCTTCTGAGAAGCAAAGCTGTGATGGACAGCATTCAGCTCCCCCAGAGTCCCCTCACACCAGTTCTGCTGCCTTGTTTGCCCTTCCTGCTCTGCCTCTCCAGGGATCCCACTTTGGTAGGGCTGTGCAAACTGGCTGTTCTTTCCACAGCTGGCTCGACTTAGTGCCTGCAACCCTGACTCCTGCAGAGTTGGGAGAAAAACAGAGAAAGTGGGGTTGGGAAGCATTTTGCAGTTGTTGTTGACTCCAGCTGCTGTTATTTCTCGTTATAACTTGGGCAGGAAGGAAGGTGGTTGGCACAGACACCTCAGCTCCCAGTTGGTGGAGTTTTTCTAAGCTCCTCACTCCCAAGAAAGATACTTATATCTATATCTGTATGTCTTGGGATAGATACAGAGAGATACAGAGAGACTGTGGTCTCCCCATCCCTGGAAGTGTCCCAGGCCAGGTTGGACTGGGCTTGGAGCAACCTGGGCTGGTGGAAGGGGAGTGGAACTGGGTGAACTTTAAAGTCCCTTCCAAACCAAACCATTCTGGGATTCTATCTGTGTCTGTCTATATCTGCATTTATATCATCTATACCCATAGATCCAGATTATGATGATTATTATTACTTTCTGTGTACAAATTATACTTTCCCTCCAATTCTTTAGTAGCCTGTGGAAGCTGGTAGAGGTCTGTGAAGGATACCCTTGTGAGTCATTAGTAAATGCAACATATTCCCATCAAACCCAGTGATTAGTCAGGTTCAATGTCACAAACAGGATTTACTGGGCCCTGATCCATCCCTTGCTCCATCCTGGCCAGTGCTGGCTGTTCCTGAGAACTGCAGCACTCTGGCAAACTGAGGCTGTGGGACATATCCCTGGGGCTGTCACTGCTGCAGAGTGGACAGACCTTCAGAACTGCTGCTTCCAGTGATTCCCTCTTGGATTCCTTCTGGGAACCATTCAGATCCTTCACTACCAATTCCAGCCCGAAATGCCCCTCACACATTTCCTGCTCCAAGAACACATCTGGTGTGGGCATGTATAAAGTTCCAGCAAGATCTCTGCTGGTTTTTGCTGGGTTTTGTGTAATTGTTGGGTTTAAATCAGCCAAAGGTAAACAACAAGCAGCTCTGGCTGCTCAGCAGAGAGCAGCGAGTCCCGTGGGAGCACATGGGAGAGGGAAGCTGCTCCCTCTGAAATGTTACCTTGCCATTTGGAAAATTCCTGGCAGTCTTTCTTCAAACTTGACTTGTTTTGCTTTTCCTGTAGTGACCTGAAAATTGGGCAACACTGACAGCAGATTAGTTCTGTAGCTTATGAATAACATCAAAGTAATTTTAACTCAGCTGCCTGTAGCGGGAGGGCGCACAGGGACACGTTGGTTTAGGGAACACAGGCATTACCTGTGCAATCTTGGAGCCCTACACTCTTATCTAAGTGTATATTTATTGCCTGTAAGGCTACCATTTTTTAATAATATCGCTAAGCTATTACTGTTTTCACAGTAAACCTTTCAGCTCAAAAGAATTGGAGTCAACAGACAGAGCACGTTAGGGAGACTCCTCCCTGCATTAAAGTTATGGGAAATAACAGGAAACTGAGGCTCAGGTACAGACACATGGGTGGAAATAACTTGTTGATGTGATTTCACAAGGTACACTGAGCCAGGATACCTGTTGGGGAGGGGACAGCTGTAGGTGTTCATAAACTGAATGATGAGAACAGGCGTATGTTCAGGAGTGCTGCATTTGGATCCTAATTCTGCTTAAAACTTGTGTCACTCGAGTTGCTTCATCTCTCTATTCCTGGTTTTCCACCCTGAATGAGGACTGTGGAGAGACCATCCAGCATCATATCTCCAGAGGAGAGTGAAAAATCCCTCCTCTTGCCTTCAGAGCACCCTGGTGGCTCTGTGCACCGAGTCCATGGTGTGCCTGTACCCGCTCACACCCTCCTTCTCCTCTAAATTATGAAACAGCCGTGCACGCCCTGCGGGAGGAAGAGCAGCAGCAACACCCGCTTTATCTTTCTGCATCATCCTCGTTTGCAGCACAGCTAATTAGCCAAACCCAGAGCTGCCCCCTTGCAGAGGGACAAGGAGACAGGGAGCGCCCCAGTCCCCTCTCTGGGGCAGGGGGTCCTGGTTTGTGTGCCTGGGTTGGATCCAGCCATGCCCCCCAGCACAGAGCGTGTCTTCGGGTAGGATTGATTAGAAATGAGGGATGAAGTGCTCTTTCCCTGCCTCTCCCCATCCCTCCTCCTCTATTCTTTCTCACCCTACTTGGTTCAGTGGCCTTGAGGTGATTCACCAGCTTTGGGGGGGATTTCAACTGCTGGCTCTAAGCTCAGGTGTGAACAGGGTGTTGGGATGCGCCGTTTAGGTGGCAATTGCAACACAAGAGAGTGTTTGCCTGCACGAACCAGCACGATTTCCAACGGCAGCAGCTGCCCAGATGTGCCCTTGAAGCATCTCCAGCTTGTGTCTGGTTCTTTTGTTCCTGCAGTTGCCTGAGCTGCTTTCAGAAAGAATTCACAACCCAAATCATTCCTTATTTATTCGGGAACGGGCTTAGGGTGGTGTTTGGGGATTGATGGGGAGGGTGGCAGGGCTTGTGTGTGCGTGTCTTGTGGGGATTGTGCTGAGGTTGTAATTGCATTATTACAGGGAATCCAGTTGTTAGGGGATGGAGGCAGTTCCACTTCCCTGACAGGAAGGAAATCTGAGCACTTGAATCAGAGCAGTGTGTGATGTTCAGAGATGCTTCCTCTGCTGATCTGATCCTCAAATCTGATCACGCCTCTAGTCGCAGTTGTTTTAATTAAACTCAGAGGAATTCTGCACATTGTGCTGCAAGATTAACATTTTTGTTTAATTAGAAACACTCAGTAATAATAGTGGTACCAGGCCTCCCCCAGCACACACACGTGTGCAAACACTCACACACACACACCCTGCCAGGCAGAGGGCTCTTCTCTCCGTGGATGAATTGGCTCCTGGAAGGAAGGGGCTGGGGCTGGAGGCAGGTGGAGCAGCCTCACCAGGGAGCAGGATAAAAGCAGTGATCAATAATGATGTCATCTGCAGCCAATGCGGCAGCGGCTCCTCTCGCTCAGCACGGCCGGGCACAGAGCACGAGGGAAGGGAAGATGCTGAAAGCCTGGCTGAAAGCTGTGCAGAGGCACAGCAATTCCCTGGGCCCCCCTGGCCTGAGCTCACTCCTGGGGGCTGGGGGGTTGCAGCACGCATGGTCTGCAGGAACACAAGGGCTCCAGAGTCCTGCAGTGCCTGAGCACAGCCTGGTGAGCTCAGAGGGCTGGTTCAGTCCCTTCTTAAAGATGTGTGTGTCCACTGGTCAAATTTAGGGTGAAATATTCTGGTTTGGAGGTGCTTCAGATGCACCAAAATGGCTTGAAACTGAAAAATGGCTTTAAACTGACAGAAGGCAGGTTTAGATTAGATATTAGGAAGACATTGTTGCTTCTGAGGGTGAGGCCCTGGGACAGGGTGCCCAGAGAAGCTGTGGCTGCCCCAGTCCTGGGAGTGTCCAAGGGCAAGCTGGAGCACCCTGGGCTGGTGGAAGGTGTCCTGCCCATGGCAGGGGGTGGGATGGTTTGAGCTTTAAGGTCCCTTCCCACCCAAACCATTCTGTGACAATTCTGTGATTCGATGACAGGACACCTCCAGTACAAGTGTTTGTCCATACTGGGAGTTCTGCGTCACTGGGCAGTTACCCCCGTTCTGTTTGTGCTCAGATTCCTTTGCTCCATGAGGAGAAGTGTGGTTAATACATTTCACTCTTCAGTGAGTCACAATAGATCCTTTATAACTCCCCAACAATGGTCAGAGGCAGGAAACAATGCACATTTTTAGACACACAATTGAGGCATTTTATGCTCTTCTTTCCCTGCAGTAGCTGTGCCCTGCTAATCACAGAGCAGCACGGGGGTCGTGGCCCCAGGTGTCAGGGCATCACACACACCTTCAGCTCTGCCTTCCTGCTTTCATAGGTGTGGAGAAGCTGAGTGGGAGGCACAGCAGTGTGGAACAGCTCTTGCCCAAATCCTGTGTTTGGAGCTCACAGAGAGCTGGGGTCTGCTGACTGTGCTTCCCTTACAGCACAGAACTCTGAGCACCCTGGTCTGGTGAAAGGTGTCGCTGCCCACAGCAGGGAGTTGGGTCTAGATGGTCTTTAAGGTCCCTTCCAACCCACACCATTCTATGATTCTGTCCAAAGGTGCCCACCACAGCAAGGCCGCTGGGTTCTCTGTGGTGCCACTGCCTCTGGGTTCAGCCATATGTAGTTTGGCTCCATTCCTCCTGGTCCCTCATGTGCCAGCCTCAGGAAATGAGCTCCTGGTGTGTTGGCAGTTGGCAGGATGGCTCCCAACCAAGGCCAGGGGTTCCAGCCCCATCTTGGTGCCTCTGTGAGAGCTCCCATTGGTTTCACTGTGGGCCTGGTTGTGATGGATGTTGCTTTTTAAAGGATCCCACCTCTTTTAAATCCTCTGCATTGCTTCCCTTCTGTTCCCTCACCTGCTTTTGGGATGGATTCAATGCCACAGACTCCCAAGGCTGTGATTCCTTGACATGGCTCATTTGAGATGATGGAAAATCCCTCTCAAGTCTCACCCTGGTTCTGGCATCCTCCTTCCAAGCTGCCCTCCCCCAAACACTCACTTTCTGGTGGGAAAAATGGCATGTTCCTGAGCTGTGTCAGCCAGCACGAACCAGCTCTTTTCCATTCCACAGGAGTTAAGAAGTGGTGACAAATATTATGGGGGAAGCACTGGGGTTTTATATGAGTTACCACAAATTAGTCAGCATTGCTTAGGACTGCCCTCCTCACCCTCATTAGTGAAGACAAAGGCTGGACTGGAGAAGCTCAGTTGAAGCTCTGCTGGTGCTGGTACCACGTCCCTCTCCTTGGAGGCCAGCAGCACTTGGAATTAATAAATCTAAAAATCACACCCTGGCTGACAGCACTTGGCGTGGTGTTGTAACGTGTGTCCCCTCTGGTCACTGCAGCTGGATGAGATTTTCCTCTCCATTCTCTCCCAGTCCCGCTGTGTCTTTGAGAGCCCTTTCCACGTGGATTCTTTCATTATTTCTCCTGTGTAGTTTTGTTTTGCACTGTGAGGTTTGGAGGGGGAAGGTGAACCCTTTTCCCAGCCCGTGTATTTACTGGTTTAAGTTGCCTTGCACAGACAGCAGGTGTGCCCGCTGTGCTGATGGAGCAGCTCCCTGGTCCCTGGTTAACCCCTGCCCTTGTCGTGCCCCTGCAGAGGACCAGCTGCCCCCCGGCTTCCCCAACATCGACATGGGGCCGCAGCTGAAGGTGGTGGAGCGGACGCGCACGGCCACGATGCTCTGCGCGGCCAGCGGCAACCCCGACCCCGAGATCACCTGGTTCAAGGACTTCCTGCCCGTCGACCCCAGCGCCAGCAACGGCCGCATAAAGCAGCTGAGATCAGGTGAGGCCTGTGGGGCTGGGGCAGCTGAGATCAGGTGAGGCCTCCTGTGGGATGGGGCAGCTGAGGCCAGACAGAGGCGTGAGGGGCCTGCTCAGGTGTCTGAGGCAGAGGGGAGCCCTGACAGACTCTGTGGATGGGGGTTGCACCTTGGGGTTTATTTTGGGACTCATATTCTTACATAGGGAGTGTTTTTCACTTGGAGCCCTCCTGGCCTTCTCTGCTGCCCAGCTGACATGAAGGGCATGACAGCAGGGAAGGTGGTGCCCATCCCGAGGGCACTGGAACTGTGATCCTGCATCTTGGTGCTCTTGCAGCTCATGGGGGCCTGGCTGGGGGGCTGAGGTTTTGCTCCTCAGTCTAAGAAGTGGGGAAGGAAGAAAGAACCACCATGGCAGACGAGGCTCTTGAGGCCACACACAGCTGGTGCAGGGCCCATGGCTCGGGCAGCCTCTTGCTTTACACGTGATGGTGTAAATGGAGCCTCTCAAAGCTGGTGTTGAAGACCAGCTCTTGCAGGATCTCTCCAGTGTCACATCCCCACAGCCATCGCCGTGGAGCCCTTGGGAGTGTTCTGGAGTGACCCCTCCATGCTCAGGGGCTCTGCCCAAGGAGTCCATCCCCACCAACAGATGTACCCCAGCTCCGTGGCTCTTGTCAATTTTCCATCTTTCCCCATCTGCTTGTCCATCTGTCTCTCTTGTTTGTTTTGTGTTTGCTGTTTTGTGTGTGTGTGCCAACGTGACATCTCTTAATATTCACGTTTCGGGAGCTGTTTTTATACTTGTTAGATCTGCCAGTTCTCTGGGTGAGAGTGTGTGCAAGGAGGGCACAGGTGGGTCTGTTTTTGAGTGCTGCTGATAAACACTTCCACTGAGAGCAGCAAAAATGAAACAAGCTTTAGAAGTTTTACCTTTTGACAAAAACTAACCTGGGAAATAATTCTTTTCACATCCTGCTTGTGCTGACTGCTTAGACCCAGCCTAAAGAAAGCATGTCCAAGGTTGGACCTAGCAAAGATTAGCATCATTTCAGCTGCTCAGAGGATTTCTTTGGCCAAGAGGGAAGGAGCATTTTTAAGTCTTTTTTTGGCAAAAGAATGGCATTGTTGTAGGCAAAGGAAAAGCAGGGGCTTCAGTAAATCCACTGGGTTTGCTTTGTTTTTATGAGACCTTTTACAGGTTGTCCAGTTGAGTGACAGCCAACTGCTTCTGCCCAGATCTCTGCTGGCTCTGGAGAAATCAGTTCTGACTCTGTTCTGCTGGATCTGAACATCAGAGCATGAAACCACCTGATTCTTCTCTTGTCCTGTTTGGCAAAGATTCTACTAAAAATGAAGATCTTTAGTTCTATGGGCCACCAGTGGAAAAGCTTCAACATAGCTCCAGTTTAATGTAGCTTTTACTCACCTGCATAAATGCTTCTTATTCAGTGAAGCAAAGTTACAAACAGATCCTTAAACTGCTTTGTGGAATTAGAATGGCTTGTTGAATCCCACAAACGCAGATGAGATTGACCTCCTTGTTTTATCCTAACAGCTGAGGCAAATGCAAATAAAAAAATCACTCAGCATAAATAATGAGAGGTAAACTAGAATTATAGCATGCTCTGTGACTGTGAACTGAAGTGTGAGTAATGCACAGGCAGATTATTTTTAATACATTCATCATCTTGCTAGAATGCCTTTACTCCTTAGCTGGGTTTGATCTGGTGTTTTCCTCAAAGCCACCTGAGTGGTTTTATTCCAGTGAATTGGTTGACCTCAGAGTGAACCTTTCGCCCTTCTGATAAATCAGAAGATACCTGCTGAGATTTAATCTCACTTGCAGCTTCTTTGAATTAGTGAAGTGGTGAAACCCTGAAGCATCCCTGTTGTCCTTGGGGGCAGGGACCTGTTGCCTGTATGACAGGAGTGCAGACCCTGGGGCAGGCAGGACTTCTCAGGTCTCCAGTTTCTACTTTCATGGCCTTTCAAAACTTGCATGTTCTGCAAGGAAAGGCCTGTGAAAGTGCAAAATATTAACATGAGGCTCGTCTGGACTGTGTCAGCACTTTGTCTGTGGAAAAGGGTTGTTTCACACCATGGCAGAGCAGATTCAGGCACGGATTTGTGGCCGGAGTGTGAGGCGATGACTGTTTGAGCTGCTGAAGTCAGAACTTAATTCAATACATTTATCTTTCCAGAAAACAAACTTTGCTGCCAGCAGTGTGGCACTAGCACACACCAGGGCTTGGGATGCTCCAGGACACTGCTAATAAGCTTCAGTGTCTTTCACCTCCAGGTCACCAATGGAACTCCAGCCAACCTTGGGCTTCCCAGTTCCACCCAGCTGAGGATGTTTGAGAGCCCCTCTGGGGAGAGGGTGCAGGAGGAGCAGTGACCCTGCTGCTGGATCAGAGGAGCACTGTGCTTTGTGCTAACAGATCTAGGACACTTAGGGAGAAATCCCTCCCTGGGAGGGTGGGCAGGCCCTGGCACAGGGTGCCCAGAGAAGCTGTGGCTGCCCCAGCCCTGGGAGTGTCCAAGGCCAGGTTGGACGGGGCTTGGAGCACCCTGGGCTGGTGGAAGGTGTCCCTGCCCATGGCAGGGGGTGGGACTGGATGGGCTTTGAGGTCCCTTCCAACCCAAACCATTCTGTGATTTGGTGTAGAAGCCAGTGAGTGTGTTGTCCTCAACATTTGCCTCTGTTCCTCCCTGCTGGAGTCTGGGACAGGCTGAGGGAGCAGCAGGACAGGAGGGTCCCCAATTCCACCCTGGAGATGAAGTCATCAGGATGGCAGCTGTGCTGCTACAGTGCAGAGGATGCTAAGAGCTGAATTTTATCAATATGTGAGTTATTGGCAAACATGCAAATTAGTTCATTAAAAGGAACAAGTGAAATGTCATACATGGCGCTCTGCGAAACCAGGAACTGTGTTCAGATTTGGTTCTCATTTGTATTAAGTCTGAATGTTTGGCTGGCAGCATAAATGGACCCCTGAGACCAGGGTCATTATAGTCCCATCATCCAGGGGACCCGCTTGTGACACAGGTCTCAATCTGAGGAAGAAGCAGGTGATATGTCATTAACCATAGTGGTTTTCCTCTGTGGTATTTGCACTCCCTCTTCCCATCTCCAGATACACTTTCCAAACAGTTGGAAATCTTGTAATGCTTGGATGTTTTGGCTGAGTGAAAAGCAGAATTGTCAGTCTGAGGAGAGTGGGATGAAGCTCTGTCTGGGCTCCTGCTCCCCGTGGACATCCTGAACATCTCAGCCTTGGAGACCTGGGTTGTACCCGAGTTGGAGTGGTCTGGGAGCATGGATATTTCTGCTTGTCTTGGGCCATTCAGAGCAGAAGGCAGAGGCAATGTCCTCTGCTCAGCCGTGCCATCTAGGGGGGACACGGGAGGCAGGCTCCTCCTCACCACAGAAACACTGAAACCTTTTGTGTCTTGTGTGTGTCTTCTGTTTTCTAAATAACTGGCTATAACAAGCTTTTCTTTTCTTTTTTTTTGTTTTGTTTCACTTTTTTTAACATTCAGAGACCTTTGGTAAGTTTGTTCAATTAAAAAAAAATCAAAAATCGAACCAAAAAACCCCAAACCTGCTAATGTGCAGATTTGTAACCCTTGCCCTTTAAACTAATTCCTTTGTAACAGCTTCTTGAGAGGCATGCTCTGCATTTCTTCTACTAACTCTTTCAGTAGGGATGTTCTGCCCTCTAAATTAATTTCTGCAGGGGTATTGCAGGCTACAAAAAAAAGAATAATAATAATAATAATTCTAATTAATTTATCTGTATAAAGAGATAACAGCTAAATATAAACCTCCTAACATTGGATAGATTTTAGGGTTTTTTTTGGTCTCTTAGCAACAGTTGTCCTGGAATTCCCCAATAACACAATAGCTTGTACCCTGGAACTGTGATAATTGTGTTCACACCTGCAGGAGGTCTTGGAGTTTCACATCTAACGGGGTTATTGGCATTTTCAGGAGGGAGAGGTGGGGGTGCAGCATTTCCAAATTGAAGCTGTAAGTCCCAGGCTGTGGGGAAGGGTTGAGGATAAGAAGAGCCCCCCTTTGCCCCTCAGGCTCCTCTCCATCCCAGCGAGGGCAGGAGCCTGTGCAGAGCTCTCGTCACATCTGCTGCCTGTGCCAAGTCCCCTCTGTCAGAGGAGAAGGAGGAGCTGCAGCTGCCAGGCGGGACCGGCGCGTGGAACTGCCGAGCCCCTCGGTGATTGCCGGCTTGTTGGGAGCACAGAGCTCAGCACACACATGTGCTCACACGTGGCCTGGCAGAAGGTGGGGATGTGCTTTCTGTCATTGCCATGGCAATGGTGGCTGTGCTCCTCTCCCTCTTTTCAAGGCTTGGAGAATCCGTGGGCAGCTCAGCATGTGGGGAATGGGAGGGAGGGATGGTGGAGAGCAGACCCCCATCCTCTGTGACGTCCTCATGCAGGGGACACCTGCGTGGGGAATTCTGCCTGGCACCATCTTGGGCTTTTATAATCCAGAGACAAGGCCTTTAAGCTGCCCTTTGCCTCTGCTGCTAAACCCTGGGCTGGCCATCTGGGCTCAGGCAGCCTCAAAATTTGCCCTAAATAGGCAGATCTGCAGATCCTGGGAGGCTGTGGAAGGCAGTATGAATAGTTTGCACGTGGCATCTCAGAGCCAGCTTTTCACTCGGAAAATCAGCATCCAGTGTGAGCTGTTCCTCCTTTAGTTCTCCTGCAGAGCTGGTGCCCTTGCTCTGCCCTGGACAGCAGGCAGCCTCCTGCGTTCCCTCGTGCTCACCAGGCAAGTCAGGTATTGAGCACAGGTGACCCCCCTCGACCCCCATGACCCCGTATCAAACCCTACAGGACCTGTCAGAGTTCCTCAGAATAAGCAATGAGGTTCACACCCTCTCCCAGCACCGTTGCTGCTGCCCCTGTGTTGAGCAGGAAGCTGGTTAGATGTGAAACTCCAGTGGTGAAAATCTGCCATCTGTGTCTGTGCCACCATCCAAACTGCTGCTCTTGCCATGCAAGTTACTCGAGCTCATTGTGACTCAAATTCTGTCCCTGCCATCACCTGTGTGGGGCATCTTCCTAAACCTGTTTTGCTCCTTCCCTGTGTGCCAGAGTTAGCCCTGGAATGGCCCAGGTGCCATTGCCTGGCTCAGCTGGCTCTCCCAGAGGGCTGTCTCCAGGACAGTGTGTCTCCAGGAGCTGCTCCCAGCCCATTTCCAGGGACAGTGCTGATGCTCAGAGGGAACAGGGAATGACCAACCTGCAGTGACACACGAGGGTAGCACTGCTGTTGTGTCTGTGCTTGCACAGCTCTTACTTCCAGCATGTTTCTCCCATCAGAGAGAAGCTCTTCAGGAAGCTGCCAGGCTTAGCTGAGGCCAAAGAAGCTTTCGAGTCGTGGGTGATGTTTGGGTCTCTTCCCCTCCTCTACCCTCTTCCCATTAGCCCTGTTCCATATTGGTGCCACAGATGGCAGATTTTCACTCCAGTTTTGAGACAGAAGGATGTATCAGAGGCTGTTTTTACTTCCACTGAACTGAACTATAACCCTTTGCTGCTTTCTCTCTCTCTCTTGCTTTTTAAACCTCCTTGCCATCTCCTGGGTGGGGATCTGCCCAAGTCCATGCTCCCCACCTCTTCCAAGCGCTGTCTCTCCAACCTCTGTCCTGAGAGCTAACCAACCTGCTTCATTAACCCTAGCTAGTTCCTAACCCTAACTAGATGCTAACTTACCTCTAGTCAATGACCTAACCTGTTAACTAGAAGCTGAGTCTAACTAGAGTCTAATCCCTAACACTATAATGCCTCTCTTCCCTCAGCTCCTTTGAAAATTAAAGGTGAACTGTAATCAATATCTCTATATTTTTGCCTTCTATCCTGAGAATGGAGGATTGAACCACAGCAGGAGGATGGGCAGGGCTGAAGGATAAGGAGGGAAGGGTTGTTTTAGTGGTTAAGGCAGAAGATTGGCACAGAGGAGGCTTTGACTCCTGTTCTTGCCTCTGCCACAGACTTCCCTCGTGACCCTGGGCAAGTCACTTCACCTCTACCTCGGTTTCCCCACATGTAAAACGGGGCACTAACTCTGCTGTACCTGCCCAGGGGAGAGGAGAGGGTGAGAGGCTCATATTTATCATTTCATGTGCTCCACAGCCCTGGCTCGAAGTGCTGCAGAGTGGCAGCAGTGTCACCGCTGCAGAGGAGCTCTTGCATTTCTGCCTGGGGAGAGGCAATATTGGCCTTGTGGAATCTGCCCTGTTCTCAGGATTGGGGTAAAAACCCACCAACTAAACCCCCCTCTTTGATAAGCTGTGTGACACGTTTGAATGCACTGTGAGCAAAAGGACCTGCCGTGTTTTCAAAGGAAGATGGTTTGGTTGCAACCTCAGGAGGGCACATGGGGGGACACTGATTTGACCCCTGCCTGTGGCCTGGGTCAACAGCCACGGTGTCAGTCCCTCTCACCTGGGAGACCCAAATGCTTAGAGACAACAGGAGGGAGTTGCAATAAAATCACCCAGGGGCGATGCAGTCAGCAGGCCAGTGGGGCAGGACTGCCCTCTCCAGCCAGCCCCCTCCTCCCTGGCACGGGGAGGTGCCCAGGCAGCCCTGTACCTGTGCAGCAGCCTGGCCCTCAGTGCCCAGCACCTGCCTCCAGGCCCTGTGCAGAGCTGTGAAGGATGCCTGAAGGTCCTGGGCAGGACATGCACTGAATTCTGTGCACATCTGTGCCAATAACCAAAGTTTGGGACTGGGAATTTGCTAACAAAGGTGGGATCAAACCCACAGCTTAATGGGATGCAAGGTACGAGGTGTCCCTCTCCCTGTCTGAGCTCACAGGGCTGTAATGCCAACCCTTTGTGCCCAGGAGTGAGGGAGGTAAACGCAGGGTCATCACATGTTCTGCAAGTAGCAAACAGGAATGTTAGCTGGGAGCCTGAAGATTACCTCTCATTCTTAGCAACCAAATGGAGTCAGCTTTAAGACTTTTGGAGCCAGGTGCCACAGAGGCTCTGCAAACAGCCAGCTGAATTGGCCTGCTTGAAAGGGCACCCCCACCTTAGGCACCCCAAGCCCTCTTCAGTGTCCCCTATATTTTCAGGTGAGGTAGAGCAGGAAGTTTCCTACTGGAAACTGTCTTCCTTGACTCAGGTCCTTTTCCCACAGGCAGTGCAGGTGTTTGGGGTTTTGCAGTCTTTTCACCTCTTTTCTTTGTTTCCTTTGCAGAAGGTACACCGATCCGAGGTAAGACACCCCAGCTCACTCACACACCACTCTCCAAACACTTCTCTCCACTCAGATCCTGTTTCATTGCCTTGTGCTCAATACAGATTCGTGGTGTTGTTATGTTTTCTTGTCCTGTTTCACCTCTGGATATTTCTTTTTTCTACCTGTCTTTATTTTATCTATGGTTATAATGTCCTTTTTTGTTTGCTGGGTGCACTTGGTAATACTGATACTGTTATTGTAATAATATCTCTGGCTGTGCTGCCTCAGATTTATGGCAGAGTTTTAAGAGCTAATCTCTCCAGGACTATGAAGGACTGAAGTTTATCTCAAGCATTAAATGCTATCAAGGCTTGGTAAATACTTAGGACCTTCTCTTGATTGGTGCGAACTGCTCCCAAACTGATGATGGTGATGAGAATTTTCCAGTCCTTTGCTCAGGCAGAACTTCAGCACTTACCATCTCAGTGTTCTCCTTTGTTTGGCTCCAGAGCCTCTTTCCACTTCCTCCCCACTCTTACCCTTAGGTTTCTCTGGGAAAGATCCTTGGTAAGTAACTTCTGCACTGTCTCTAATGGAGTCAAAAAGTACTTGACCTCAAGCTGTCATTGAAAGGCAGAAGGAATTGGGTGTGCACTGCCTTGGAAGACCCTGCTTTGGTTTTATCTCCACTGGCACATTTAAAATTCCATAATTCTCTGCTGGTAAAAGCAACAGGAGGTGCTGTAGGTGAGATTTACGTTTTCACACATCATCTCTCCTGGCTCCTGACAAGTGGTGAACACTCCTGCCCTCTCTGCAGTGCCATTTCTGCCACTGCAGTGACCAGCACAGCTGCAGAGGGCAGGGTGGGAGGGCTGAGTCCCCGTGCCCACTGCAGTCTGTGGTTCCAGTCCTGCTCTGCAGCCTGGCCTCACCTGCCTGTGTGCACTGAGACAGGCGATGCTCAGGAGCCTCTCAGTGCATCTGGAACCAGAGGAAACAACCCACAGCTTTGTCCAAATGAACAGAAATTTCTGGGGAAACTCAGTGCCCAGTTCTGCACCCAAGTGGGGCTCTCTGAGGCACAGCTGGAGCTGCAGCTCAGCCGGGGGCTCCATGCCAAGCTTCGCTCCCTTTGGTCTGTAGCTCCTGTTACACTGAAAATTCCCGCAGATTCTTTTGGAATGATTCTGTTTAGTGGCTTGGAGGGGTTTTTTTGTTCTAATTCTATCTGTTCTGCTTTTGGGAGCTCCCAGGCACAGTGGATGCTGGTGGGAGTCTCACTCACACCCCATCCCTGCCCTAAATGCTGTCCCAGCCTCACATCCCCCCACGCAGGATCATTCCCACCCACACACGCAGAGGAACATGAGCTCCATGTTCTCCTTGTGTGAACACACTGGTTTTTCCCTCCTGGAAAGGCTGTATCTGCAACCAACAGTGATCTCATTTGCACTCTTCTCACTTAAGATTTTATCAATACTATTACACTGAGCTGGAATTGTTTGGTTTTCATATTTAGGGTGGGTTTTTTTCCAGAGATGGGAGTTAAGAGTCTTACCACGTGTGAGCTCTGTCCATATCTGTAGTATAATCATGTACTCGTAATACATAAAACATTTGAGAGCCTGTTGAATAATTTATGTAGTATGTATTTTAACTGGAGTTTTGCAAGGATGAAGCCTTCTGAGGTAAATGAGGCAATTTTCTTCCATGTAGTTCCATGCTGCATCTCTCTGCATATTTGCTGACAGGAATCTTTAGTTTGGGCTCTGGGTATATGCTTGTAGCCTGCAATAATGTACAAGTTTAAGAAAAACCTTAATCCTTTTGGCCCAGATGATGTAAACCATGCAGGCAATTTTGAAGTTCCAGTACAGTATTTACAGGGTTTTCTCTTGGGAATATTTACCATCAGTAAGGTGCTTTTCACAGGGACTCTTATCTCCCGTGGGCTTCTTGGGAAAGCAGGTATTGGAGCACAAAACAAAGGCAGTGCTGATAGAAATTCCCCAGGCAGTGGGTGACAAAGCCTTTCGCTTTTCTGGTCACTGCTTCAAATTGAGCAGGGGAAAGTCAACTGCCTGCTGATGGATTTCTGGGGCTCACAGTCATATGGATTACTGAGGCTGATTTCGGGAGTTCTGGTGCAGAACGCCTGCATTGCAGAAGGCACGAAACTTGGGGCTTTTGCTGATCACTTCAGGACAAAGAGTAACTCTTGATGCAGAGCAGGGGATTAACTTTTCTCCTCGTGCTGGGTATCTGTGCGGCCCCAGCAGGGAGCTGAGGCGGGCACTGCTGTGGGCAGGGGCTCTGCATTGCCCAGCAGTGCCCAGGGGAGCGCCCAGCAGGGCACTGGGGCTGTGCCGTGTCCCAGCAGGGCACTGGGGCTGTCACCGTGTCCCAGCAGGGCACTGGGGCTGTGCTGTGTCCCTGCAGGGCACTGGGGCTGTGCCGTGTCCCAGCAGGGCACTGGGGCTGTCCCGTGTCCCAGCAGGGCACTGGGGCTGTGCTGTGTCCCTGCAGGGCACTGGGGCTGTGCTGTGTCCCTGCAGGGCACTGGGGCTGTGCTGTGTCCCTGCAGGGCACTGGGGCTGTGCTGTGTCCCTGCAGGGCACTGGGGCTGTGCTGTGTCCCTGCAGGGCACTGGGGCTGTGCTGTGTCCCTGCAGGGCACTGGGGCTGTGCTGTGTCCCTGCAGGGCACTGGGGCTGTGCTGTGTCCCTGCAGGGCACTGGGGCTGTGCTGTGTCCCTGCAGGGCACTGGGGCTGTGCTGTGTCCCTGCAGGGCACTGGGGCTGTGCTGTGTCCCTGCAGGGCACTGGGGCTGTGCTGTGTCCCTGCAGGGCACTGGGGCTGTGCTGTGTCCCTGCAGGGCACTGGGGCTGTGCTGTGTCCCTGCAGGGCACTGGGGCTGTGCTGTGTCCCTGCAGGGCACTGGGGCTGTGCTGTGTCCCTGCAGGGCACTGGGGCTGTGCTGTGTCCCTGCAGGGCACTGGGGCTGTGCTGTGTCCCTGCAGGGCACTGGGGCTGTGCTGTGTCCCTGCAGGGCACTGGGGCTGTGCTGTGTCCCTGCAGGGCACTGGGGCTGTGCTGTGTCCCTGCAGGGCACTGGGGCTGTCCCGTGTCCCAGCAGGGCACTGGGGCTGTCCCCGTGTCCCAGCAGGGCACTGGGTGGCTCGGAGCAGAGTGCTGATGGTGCTGTGTGTGCTGCATGTGCTTGTCTCCTCAGGTGGGCTGCAGATCGAGAGCAGCGAGGAGACAGACCAGGGCAAGTACGAGTGCGTGGCCAGCAACAGCGCCGGGGTGCGCTACTCGTCCCCTGCCAACCTCTACGTGAGAGGTAGGGAGCTCAGCGGCTCAGGGCACCAGCGCCCCCTCCCCGGCCCCTGTGCCCACCACCCCTGCCACCCTGGCCCCAGCAGGGCACTCCCATCTCCTCCCGGTGCCAGCGGGGCTGTGTCACCCACACAGGAGTCAGGGGTGACCGAAATGTGCCCCCAACATCTGCCAGGGTCGGCCTGCAGAGCCAGAAGGGGAGTGAATCCCTTTGGCCCTCACGCCCCTCTCTCCCCCAGTGCCCCTCTCTGGAAGCAGGACAGTCTCAATTCTGCTGCTGTGGGTGTGAGAGAAGGGGAGGGCCCTCTCAGCCCCTCCACAGAGCTCTGTGTCCCCAGATGTCACCAGCTTGCAGCAAAAGGCTGTGTTGTCACTGCTCCTCCCAGTCCCAGCTGGTTTTCCCTCTGCCAGCAGTAAATTGTCACTGGTCCCTTGGGAATGAATTCTGGGCATGGCGAGCTGGAGAGGGCCAGCAGCCACCCCTGCCTCAGTGACAGAGCCCTTCACCCTGGAGCAGAGGGAACAGATGACGGGGGGATTGGCTTCTGCTCGATGCCCCCTCGATATTCTCCCACCCCATGGCCCAACAGCCTCTCTGACCTCTAATATTTTGTGTGTAGCTTTGGTTTAACATCTTTCCACAGCAAAATCCCTTTTGGTAACGAGAGAGCAGGGCTGGTCCTTCTCACTTTTTTGATTTAAAAACAAAAAAAGGATTGGGAGGAAAAAGCCAAGTTACATCCCAGCAAACTGTTCCCATTCCATCCCATCGAGGAGGAGGCGCCTCCCACCCACACTGCCGTTCCTCTGCAGCCCCGTGCAGAGCCATGCTCCTGTGTGCACTCCTTTCTCTCTCTCTTTCTCTCTCTCTCGTGTCTCACGCTCACTAAATCACATGCACATGGAGAGAAGGCTTTTAATAATTTAATGTTTCCAAGCTAAATTTTTAAATAGCCTTTTGTGGCCAGCTGGAAAATTGCGTTTGAAATTTGCCCTGTCGCCTGGGCCCCCGAAATTTTGGGAATGTAAATCTGGATCTGGTACTAATTCAGGGCTGAATCCTTTGCAGGCAGCTTAGTAGGAATGGTTTGGGTTCTTAAAAAAAAAGATGAAAAAGAAGTAGGAAAAATGTGGGGATTTTTCATTATTCTTTTATTTATAAATCTCCTCTACTTTTCTGGCCACTTGAAAAGTCCCCAGGAGACAAAGGTGGTAACAAGGTGTTGTCTCCACTCGTGGCTGGGTGGGCTCCAGGCACAGCCCTCTGTCCAGCCCTCTTGGCCTGGCACCTGGGCCTGCCTGAAACCAGCACTGCCCAGCCGAGAGAGGGCAGGAACCAGCGGGTACCAGCTCGGCCTGTGGTTTGGGTGTTTTTCATGCTGTTTAATTCCTTGTTTCTTGTGTGTTAAAATCGTGGAAAGGTAACAAATTTCTGAAATGGATTTGCTTTGGTGGGAGGGAGATTCATGCACACTTTTCTTCCCGTTTTTTGTTTTAAAAGAGTCTCGAACACTCCTGTGTTTCCAATTGACTTGTTTCTCCCATAACATGCTTGTCTCTATAGACCACCTGGGATAGGAGTTGTAAGTTTGAACATTGCAAGGAAATGGTTTGGTTTGGTTTTGCTTTTCTTTTTCTTCTTCTAATGATTTCTTTTTTCCTTATTCAGTCCCGTGGTGGAGTCAGTGTGAGCAGGGCTGGGTGTGGGGCTGGTGGGAGCACGGGCCAGGGGAGCGGAATTCCAGCCTGGGGCTGCTCCACTGCCCTTCTCTGAGGAGCAGGAGGACTTAAAGAAGGGACAATCCTTCCTGGGCTCGGCACCTCTGTGGGGGCTGATGCTGAGCTAGGATTGCTCCCAGCCTGACCTCCGTGTGGAGCTTGGTTGGTCCCAAAGGTACCCAGTGGGATGGGAGGGGGAGCGTCAGGAAGCCAGGAAAGAGGGTCGTTACTATCTTCCTTTTTTTTCCTTTCTTTTTATTTTGGTTAAGAGAAAAAAAATCAATCAATTTGCAGCTGACAGCCTTGAGAAGGCCTTTTTTTACTCTCTCTGTGTTTCCCCTATTTTTCTCTTCTCCTCATGTCATTGTGTTCCGCATCAAACCCCCTTAACATCCCTCAGAGCTACGAGAAGGTTGGTGTGGTTTTTTTCTTTTTTACTTTCTTTACCCACATTTTTACATTCGTAAGAGAAAAAAAAGTGAAAAAAAATTAAAAATGAAAAAAGAAAAAGCAAGAAATCTTTAAGATGAGCGAGACCCGCGCGTTGCCGGGTCTCGCCGAGATGAGTTGAGTTGCATTGTGGGCCTCTCTTTGCATCCTTTGGTAATGTTGCTGAGTTCTTGCACTTTTTTGTCGTCATGGTTACCTTGCCGTTTGGACATTGGGCCTGATGCATGATAGGAGAATGTAACAAATCTTCTTTGCATGCCACTTTTTAAATTAATTCTGAATTATTTTTTCGATATATAAATATGTATAGTTTTGGTTTTTTCTGTTACACGATTCTGGTTTCTTTGAAGTGGATTTACTGTTACTTTCCAAATTTTTTCGTTCCGTTGGGTTTTTTGCTTTCTCTTGATTTCCTGTTTCTGTTTTGATTGGTTATGCTGTGCTGTAGTTTATTCCAAACGCATTGTGAGAAGCCAGTGTTCCTGCCCACCCGGTGGTAACTGAACTCCTCAATCCCTCCAGGAGGAAAGGAGTCACACAGCTCTAACGCCTGTCCATGGAAGCCCTACTGTTTGGGACAAGCCTTTGTTCTGGGGGGAGGGAGGGATCTGGGAAGTGGAAAAGATGGTGAGAAGGCAGGGGGTCGTTCCAAGAGTTAGGGCAGACCCTGGTGCACAATTTCTTCTGTATCCCTTGAGGTGTGGCTCTCGTTCCACATCCTGCACACAAAGCCAAACCCTGGTCCCTGCTCCAAAGGGCCTCCCCAGCAGTGGGAGCTGCCCATGTCCCCCCAGTAACACCAGGAGCTCACCTGCTCCCAGCCCAGCACGGGCACAGACAGAAAGATTCCTGCTGTTCCCAAATCCCCCAGTGTGGCCTCTCCTGGAGCACCCATGTGTGCATGGAGAGCCCCGTGCAAGGCAGTGCCCAGCCCTTGGCAGAGCCTGGCAGAATTCCTTGGAGGAGAGTGGCACGTCATCCTGGTAGGGAAGGGCAGCCAGGCAGCTGCCTCCTGGCTCTGCCTCTCCCTATTTCCCTGCTCTCTTCCCTGTCATTTATCCATTACTGCCTGGTAAAGGCACCTTGAATCCCAGCCAGGTGCAGTGAAGGTAGAGCCCTCCTTCCCAGAGGAGCATGGCAAGAGAAGTGCAGCTTGGCAGGCACTGGAATGGGCTGCTGGAGCACATCTGGCACCTGCAGCTGCTGCCACTGCAACCAGGAATGTGACCAGTGACATTGGAGCTGAAAATGCCTCTTTTCCCTCTTCTCATGTCCCTGTTTATCCCCACGAAGCCCCTGTTGCCTGCCATGTGTGCATCCTGAGCCACATGGGAGGGTGAACAGAGGGTTTGCAGTGTGTCAGTGGTGCCCGTGGTGCTTGGTGCTTCCCCTGTGCAGAACCGAATGCCAGCCCTTCCCCTGGATATGCCTTTCCCTCTGCCCCTCAGTCCTCACCTCAACCACCTACCAAAGGAGTGGCTTTCCTAGGGCACAGGTATTAAAGCTGTGTGATTTTTGAGAAATCCAGTGCAGTATTGACACAGTATCTGTCTCTCTCTTGCTCTATCTCTCTCTTTCTCTCTGTCTGTCCTTCTCTTTTTTCTCAAAATGCTGAGATTTCAGTGCTTGGACCCTCAGTGCTGGTTATTCTCCCCTTCCCCTTCAAGTCTCTCCCCCCTCCCCGTAGGGTCAAGGGTTCCACTCCGAAATGCTGCGCTCTTGGGAATGTCTTTGGGAAGAGACCAGCTGTGGCTCTTCTGACTTGGATGCCAACAATAACCAAAACACATCCCCCAGCCCCAAGGCTCTTTTTAAAGGGGAAAAAAAAGGAAAAGGAAAAAAAAGCTTGTTCTATTTAAAAAGCAAGAGAAAAGGAATAGTGTTTGAAACAAGGTTTTCCCATCCCACCTCCCTCCTGCCTAGGACTAAAAGGTGATAATCACTCCTAATTACAGGCTTTTCCTTCATGACTAGGAGTTTGAGTTTCAGGATTTAGGTGCAATTAAAAAGGGATTTATACACCATTGTTTTTTTATTTCTTTATTTTCTTTTTTCTAAAGTATTTCTTACATGGCCAAACTGCACTGCTGCTTGTAGAATCTCTTGTGATCTGAGAAGGTTTGAAGATTAAATTCTTCCTTAAGAGCCAATAATAATAATAATAATAATAATTAATAATAATAATATCAACAACAATAAACTAAAGCTAAATAGGATGTAGCCATGAGAGGCTGAAATGACACGGGGTGAGGAAATAGAGTCTTTATACCTGGCTAGAAGAGCTCGTGTGGTTTGCTAAGGTTCCAGTCTCTGAGCAACCTGGTCTAGTGGAAGGTGCCCCTGCCTGTGGCAGAGGATTGCAACAAGATGATCTTCAAGGTCTCTTCCAACCCAAACCATGGGCATGCTCTTGAAATTACTGGTTAAGGATTTGCCTCATGTTTTATTACAGGGCAGATCATACTGTGGTCCAAAATAACAGAGAGTTTCCAGCAGGGAATGTCCAAGGTCAAAGGCAGAGATGTCTTTCTGAAGACCCACAAAAGCAGGTCAGAAGCAGGTGAGGTGAACTCTGCCACCAGCTCAGGCTGTATGGAAGTTTCTAGGCTGAGCCAGCTATCCAGGTTTCACATGTAGTCAGTGAAAAGAAGGACACAGTTCTAGGGAAAGTCAGCACACCTCATATGGGAATGCTGATTTTCTGGGAGCCACACAACCCCCCTGCCTCTCAGAAGTCTCCTTGGATGCTTCTCTGTGTCCTTAGGGACAAACCCACCATCAAACCTTGGCTCACAGTGATTGCAGGAAAGGATGGATTCAGAATCCTCTGACTCAAGAGGTGTCTGTCCGTGGTGGGGTTGGAGAGGCTCCTGCCCCTCCTTGCACAGTCGAGGCTGCCCCAGCCCTGGGAGTGTCCAAGGCCAGGCTGGACAGGGCTTGCAGCAGCCTGGGCTGGTGGAAGGTGTCCCTGCCTGTGGCAGGGGGTGGCACTGGGTGACCTTTAAGGTCCCTTTCCAACCCAAACCCCTCTGTGGTACCTGATGGGGTTTGACCTGAGCCTCAGGGAGTCACCCCAGTGAGGACACGTGGCTGCTCAGCCAGACCTGTGGCCACAGATGTTTTCCCCTGGAGACAGAGCACTTTCCAGGTCTCCTCTTAATTTGGAAAGCTCGACTGGCACCTCAGTTGCTCTGCTTTGATCCCAACAAGCAGCTGCATGGCTGGGCATGGAGCACTGTGTAAGGCCCACGTGTCCCTGTGCCCCTCCAGATGCCCAGGGGAAGGAGGAAGGAGCCCTGGGGGCTCTGCTTTGGCATCCTCTGACAGTGCAGAGCTGCTGCTGCAGGACACATTGTCATGGGTGAGTGTACCAAAATTAAAATTCTTCCCCTTTTTCCCACAGTGGGGCCCTGCCAGGAGGTACAAAAGGCAGCAGTTGGGATGCTGCAGGGATAATCCTTTTTCCTCTGTGCTCGAGCTTCTTGTGGCTCTGCTCTTTTCCAGCCCAGGGAGCTGGAAATGGCTCAGCAGGAATTTAAACCAGCCCAGTTCTGCTGTGCCTGCTCAGGCCCTGCCTTTGCTGCCTGGCAGAGGCAGCTCAGTGCTTAGTCACCCCCATCCAGGCCCTGCAGCCCAGGTCCTGCCGAGAACATTCCCAGGAATTCTCAAGGCTCTCAGGGAAACCTCAGTGATTGAGAGGCCAAAGAGGAAACCAGGCCAGGGCTAAACTAAGAGCAGAACTAGCTGGAATCAATTCAAGTCAACCCCCTAGAAAATGCAGGAATAGTGTGCTGAGCACCTCAGGAAATAAACTTACAAACAGATTAAAATGTGACTAATTTAAGCAATAATTCACCCTCTAGCCTGGGTTAAGTTTGGCTCGTGTGTAATTTGACCCTCAAACCGGAGCTGCCACTTGGCTCTGAGTGGAACCATTGCTGAGCTTTTCTCTTTCAATGCCATTTAGAGGTTAAAGGAAATAATTCCACTTGGACTAGAGATTTATCAAATAGCCATGAGGACAAAACAACCATTGGTATTTTAAACTGTAGGAATTTTAATACCTTTTTAGACTAGATTGACAAATTCTTGAATGGAGAAGGAGGGAGGCAGACTCACCACTGGGTTGTACAGCTGCCTCTGCAGTGCCCAGTTTCAGGTGCTGGAATTTAGGGATGGAGAATACTGGGATAATTTTGCAGGGTTATTTTAGCAGTTCCATGGGTGGGGGAGCGCCCTGTCCGTGTTTGGGGTGTCCTCAGCTCTGAAATTCTAGTTCCAAACCAAACAAAGCATACAAAAACTTCACTGTGTTTCTGCAGAAGGATTTCTCAAGGGTATCAGGAAATGGAAATGGATACAAAAAGCCACCCCCAAAAAAAAAAACCAAACAAAAAAAAGTCAAACCTGTGTATATATCTATGTATATACATGGCTATCTCTCTATAGAGGGCACTTTGCAGGAACACTGTGCTGTACTGATCTCGAAATCTCTGCCTGCCTGTGTCTCTTACACCTTTTGCATCGCTGTTCTCTTTGTTTTAGGGGAAAAATTAGATTACACCTTGTCAAATTAAAATAACAAAAACTAAATCAAGTCTGTGTTTAAAATTACAGAGCTGCTTGAAAAACAATTGGATTTTGATGATTTTTGACTTAATCCAGTAAAAAAAACAATAGAAAAAGAAAAAAAAAGAATTACAAAAGACCAGAGATGTTCAGGCAGCCTGTCACTCAGCTAATGTGGCTTCTTAAGTGAAAAGTTACAATTATTGGGAAGGTAATGGATTTCCTCCAGACCAAATCCAAGCCTTGGGCTCATTCTTTATTTATCTACCTATTTACTTATTTATTTTTATTTACTGTGAAGGAAATGAGGAAGGAGATGGGCATGAGGAGGGAAATGTCTCGTCCTGTGGAGGGACGGAGGTCGGAAATCCAAACCCAGCAGCGTTTGGCCCCAGAGGGATGACCTTGGAATTGGAATGGCAGAGGGAGGAGCAGAGGCGGCTGCACGACCCGCAGGGGCAGGGCCACACCACCTTTTGGGAGGGGAGGACAGGTGTAATCTAAGCTTCACTAATAATGTAGAGGCTGCACATTATTTTGGCACCCTTCCCCTACCCCCTCCTCATTTTGGAGCAAGACGGAATGACTCCTGTCTCGCCAAAATGGCCAATAATGTCCGCCTTCTCACCTCATTTGGAGCAGCAGCTTGCTGAGTGTCAAAATGTTCAATACCATTTGGTTTTGTTTGGTGCTTTCAACCAGTCACTTCACTTTCTTTCGTTTCCTTTTCCAATTAATTTCTTTAAGGTATAAGATGCGTTTCACTTTGAGTTGGTTTAATGTGAATCGGGGTTTGAAGTGACGGGTTCTTGTCCAGGACATTCTCCTTTCCCCACCTCACTCCTCCTCCAACACTGGTTGTCCCTGGGGGAATCTGGAAGGGGCCTAAAAAGAGCAGCTGGTGGGTTTCCTCAGCACAAACTGGTTGGTTGGTCCTCAGATTTCTCTCACTAGCAGCATCCTGGGAACACATTTTAAGGATGGATTCTGGTGTTGCAAAAGTCAACCCTGATCTCCCAGTGTCTCTTCTGACCAGGTCTGTAAATCTGTCCCTTGCAAAAACACCTCTCAGCTTGTGGAGCTCTCCTTAACTGAGTGGTGGTGGTGGGGAACCTTAGCCATGCTGCCTGGGACCAAAACTGCCCAAAGTGCCACTCACACAACACAAACTGGGTCAACCTCTGCCTCCATGAGCAGCAACAAAACCAATTGGCTTTTTGAGGGTGTGAAAAGTTATGGATCTGTTCTGTTTCTAAAAATAACCCAATTTGGGGTGCAGATTGACAGTGTGAAATGCTTATCCACCAGACAATTAAACAGACTCATAACTAACTGCACTTTAGAAATCTTCCTGTGCCTCAAAAATGGCTTCTCTGCATTGAAACAATTCAACTTGCACCCTAAACGTCCAGCTCCAGTCCTGAAATCTGGTTCTATCAGTAACAAGCTGTATCCTTGTTTGAAAAAAGCTCCTGGGAGTTTTTGGCCATGGAAAATGTCTGTCTGTGTGTGCCTGCTTGTGTGTGTCCGTCGGGAGCTGCTGCACATGGAGCATGAACGTCGTGTCCGCATGCGAGGTCGGCTTCGTACCCAGCTCTGGCAGAGCTCTCCTGGAAACCAGCAGCCCTGGCACTCAGGGAAGGTGCTTCTTGCACCACAAACCCACAGAAGGACTGGAGAAGTGTCTCGAAAGCAAAGCCACTGCCCCATCCCGGGGTTTCCTTTCCAGAGAGGGCAGTTCTTTTCTTCCAAAATGGAAGGAATCTTTTCACCACGTTTTTGACCTGTAAAATTTCCCTCTTCCAGCTGCTCTGTGTGACACCAGAGCTGAAACTGGTCTTGATTCCACCTCTAGCTTCACTTCCAGCTTCCTTCCCACCACTGCTCTCTTCCTTCTGGGCCTTGCTCTAAAGGCTGACCCAGAGATTCTCAGCTTGACAAATTCCCTGTCACCAGCCAAACCCGAGTGGTGGAGCAATTAAAATGAGCAGGTGGTGGGGACCCAGAGATGAACCTGTAACTGCTGTGGTTGTCACACCCCTGAGCTGTGGCAGGGACGTATCCAGGGACTCTCTGAGGTCTCCAGCACTTAACTGGAGTTATTTTCCCCTTGTGGACCAGTGTGTGGATGTGGATAGATTTGTGCACCCACAGGAGGGTGTAGCTTTTTTTAAACCAGGATGCACCAGAGAAGTGCTGCTGCCTGTTTTGGGCTCCCATCAGCCCTAATCCAAATTAAAGCAGCCCAAAGTGCCCTGTGACCCCCCAGAGCTGACCTGCACCCCTGGGAGCTGTGAGGAGGAGGGGAGGGTTTGCTCTGCACTTCTTTGGGAGCTTGTGTTTTGTGAGTGGATCTCTTCTTCTCTGCCCAAAACCACAGCCAGGAACAGTCTGTTCCCTTCAGACTCCGATTCTCAGCACTCCACCCTACATCAGATAATGCTTTTCAGTTATTAAATTCTGGTTTGTTCTTTTTTCTTTTCTTTTCTTTGTTTTTTTTTCCTTTCTCTTTCAGTTTGGTTTTGTTTCTTTGCGATTAGCTTCGGTTTGAATTAATTGTCTTGTTCTGTTCCCATGACAACTCCGTGTTTGCATCCCACCTGCCGGTGTTTGTTGCTGTTGATGCTGTTTGCTGACCGGATCTTGTCCGGATATGTCTCCCCATTCCTCCTCACCTTTCCCACCTTGCCTCCCCTCTCCAGAAGGTTACATGCCAGCCCCTCCTCAAAAGAGTCATCCCCACCCCAGATCTGTCTGCATGTTGACCCCACTTGTTTCTTTCCAAGTTCTCTCCATCTTGTCTCAGACTGTGACAGGTGTGGTTTTCCCCTGGCTCCATTTTGTGAACTGTGGTACCTCCAGAAGCAGTGGGAGGGATGGAGTGAGAAACAGGGATGTACCTCATTTTTAGGGCTGAAAGCCCTCCACAGTCACAGGAGGGAGGAAGGAGCATGTTGCCTGATACTCTGAGCCACTGCTGAGCCCTGAGGTGGTACAAACACCTTCCCTACACCTCTCTGCAGGCAGAAAGTCACATTCTGGTGTCAGTGGCCAGGTGAGTTTGCAGTCTCTCCCTGCACATTCCAGTCCTTTCCCCAGCTGAGGGAGGACATTCCACCCTTTCTCCCTGCAAGTTTGTGCATGCAGGAGTTCTCCTTTGCCATCCCTGAGCTCCCAATGCCACAGATCTGGAAATCTGCTCTTCCTGGCCTTCCAGTACTGGTTCCTGGCCACTGGTACCTGCAGAAAAGGTCTGAGAGCCCCATGGGGAGAGCAGACCTTGCTGTGAAGATGTCCCGTGTCACCCTGCAGGACAATGCAAGGGCTGTAGTTGGCTTTTGTTTACCAAAACCCCACTGAATGGCAAACAGCCACTACCTCTCCTGGCAGTGCCCTTCCCACTGGAAAAGGTCCATAAAGCTGAGTGACAGCCAAGGCAGGAAGATAAAGACTGGAAAATCCCTAAGGCATCAGTTCCAGGGGGCATCTGAGGGCACTGGAACTCAGGAGGAGCGAGGGCAGGCTCAGCTCTGCTGTCCTTTGCTTTTGCATGAGCAATGGCCACTGAGGGTTAGGGGTTGGTCCCAAGTTCCCTGGGAATAGGACAGCAGGGACAGGTCATTTTCCAGCCCCCAGCACTCCAAACTCTCCTGCCCCCTCGCCCACCCTGCCTGAGGGAGTTCCTGCATGGCTGTCCCTGGGGCTGGAGGAATCCTGTGCTCCCGTTCCCCTCCGGCTGCTGCTCCTGCACTTTCCCTGGGTCTGTATCCTATTTATTGTCTTTGCTTGTGGGATGAGACCCTGCCCTGAACTCCCTCCCTAGGGCCTCTCTGATCCACACACCTTCTGCTCTGTCCATTCTCCTGCTTTCCCCCCTAAGGAAGGGCACCCACCATTCCTCCAGCCAGCCCAGGGAGTTCAGAAAATGGAGCCAAGGAAACCAGAGCCTCCCCTTTGCGTCCATGTTCTTCCTGTGTAAGGTCTGGAAGCTGCATCCACCTCTGCTAAGGAGATGCACAGAACATGTCACTGTTTTCTCAACGTTAAAAGTTTCATTATCTTGTTTTTCTTATTAATTCTATTCTATTTATTATTCCGCCAGGGCTGAGATGTGACAATGTGAGCCACCACATTGGGTCACATCAGCTAGAAAAAGTATGCAGCATTAAAGTGGGTTTCCCCCTCCCCTCCCTCTCTCTCTCTTCTTTCTCCCTTCCCCTCTTGTTCTCCTTCTCCTGGTCTTCCTTCCTTTCTCTGTCGCTCACTCTCTATCCAGTATCCATGTGGGCACTTGCTACCTGCCCAGAAGTTATATTTCTCTGCATTTTCCTTTCTCTTTCTCTCTTTCTCTCTCTCTCTTTTTTACCTATTTTGCATGATGTTTGTGACTCTGAGAGCTGCATCTATCGATGGAACCGTGTCAGATCTTAAAGAGGCTTCGTTAGGGTTTCTATACCCGAAAACCACAAAAATTTCATTAGAGTTTCTCATCTTTGGCACACTCTCTCTCGCTCCAGGGGGACTCTGTTCCCCTGGACGCTTCTCACACGCAGACACCGACCAAATTCTGTCCCGCTCCGGGGGCTCCCTCTCCTCCCACCTTTGTCATTTTGCCTTTTACTTCTCGAGTGGTGTGTCTGGAATTTGGGGATGTGACACTTCTCTCTTTGTTGAATTCTCTGGGTCCAACAAGGCAAAACGTTGAGAAGTTTCCATCTCCATCCCAACCTTCTCCTCTCCCCCACCCACCTCTGCAGCGTCCCCGGTGGGAGAGGGCCCCTCTCTGGAGATGGAGGGGGCACCTGGACCACGTGGGGTGTGGTGGTGGCCGGGCTGTTGCCCCTGGGGGAGGGGATTGGGGCTCAGACCGCCCTGGGAGAGGGGAGGAGCGGGGTCCCGGGTGAGGAGCGGGGAGCTGGGGGCCCCGGCGGCCGCAGAGGAGGTTTTTGGGCGCTCGCCATGCCAGCTCTTACCAGTAAAGATGAGAAATTGCTAATAAATTTTTGTGTATTTATCTGTGCTGTGATGGGTCTAATCTTGATCAATGGAACCCTGTTGCTATGAAATACCGCTTTTATGTCTATATTCTATATATTGTTTGTGAAGTACAAATTTATTTGAAGTTCCGTTTTTTTGGTTTTTCAGTTTTCGATTTTTTCATTTCTTCGTTTTTTTGTTTCGTTTTTAATGAAGGAAGAAAATAAACGATGACAAACCCCATCTGTATTTAAATTACCTTTCGCTCTTTTTTCTTTTTCTCCCTTGTTTTTCTTTCCTTTCTTTCTCTTTTTTCTTTGGTTTTTTTTTTGTTTTATTTTGCTTTTTCGTTTTGTTTTTTTTGTTACCTCTGTGCGTCTCGTCCGCAGTTCGCCGCGTGGCCCCTCGCTTCTCCATCTTACCCGTCAGCCACGAAATCATGCCCGGGGGCAACGTCAACATCACCTGCGTGGCCGTGGGCTCGCCCATGCCCTACGTCAAGTGGATGCAGGGAGCCGAGGACCTGACGCCCGAGGACGACATGCCCGTGGGCAGGAACGTGCTGGAGCTCACCGACGTCAAGGACTCCGCCAACTACACGTGTGTGGCCATGTCCAGTCTGGGAGTCATAGAGGCCGTTGCCCAGATCACGGTGAAATGTAAGGGAGTGTGAGCACGGCCAGAGCGCGCCCGGCTGCACGGGGCGGGGGGCACGGGGCCGGNCCGGGGGCAGGGCACGTGGCGGGGCACCTGGCAGAGGGGCTGAGCATGCCTGCCCAGCACAGCCGGGCACACGGGGGTGGCATGTGGCACCGGAGCACGAGGGGCAGTGTTGGGACCTGTGCCTGTGTCATTGTGTGTCTGCACGGGGAGAGCCTGGGGCTGTGAGGAGTGTGGGGGCACCGTCCTGCATGGCCAAAGGGCTCCTGCAGGAGTGGAGATGGAGAGGGACACAGTCCTGCATGGCCAGGTGCCCGTGCATGAGTGAGGGGGGTGTGCATGGAGAGGGACACAGTCCTGCATGGCCAAAGTGCTCGTGCAAGAGTGGGGGGGTGTGTGTGTGTGCACGGAGAAGGACACAGTTCTGCATGGCCAAGGTGCTTGTGAATGAGTGGGAGATGGAGAGGGACACCGTGGCTGCATCGTGGGCATGGGGGTGCCTGACTTGCATGTGTGTAAGTCCATGTTTTGGTACCAGCCTGTGTATACATGTGGAGGTGTGTGAGCATGAGCAGGGAGGCAAACCTGTGCACCATCAGTGCCATGTGCTGGGATCTGTGCATGTGTCTCCGGGGATCCCACACTCAGGGAAACCCACAGTGAAGGGGAACCTGCTGGCTTGAGACCTTCCCTGGCTTTAGGACACCTGAGCTGTTTGTTGTGGAGAAAATGGTGGCTCAGAGCCCTGCATGCTTGTGTCTGTCTTGGCACATGAGGCTGGCTGGGCACTTTGCAAGGAACCTTGGATGGCTTGGAGCCTGCGTGCCATCCTGTTCCAAGGTTAGAGATTCAGCCAAGGCCCTGAGGATCTCTGGCATGTGAACCCTTGCAGTAGAGCTTAATTCCAGCATATTAGTGGCCACTGTTGCCTCAACAAGATGGGGAATGACCCCAGCTGCCAGCTAGTGATTCCCAAGAGGAGCATGGGTGCCATCTTCAATCTATTCTGTCCTCAGCAGGGGAGTATTAAACCCAAGCAGGAAGCCCCTGAGGTTGGGTGAGTGTAGAGCTCTGTGTGAGCTGGTGTCTGCTCCGAGTGCTGGTGTTGCCCATGAGGGATGTGGGAGAGACGGGGTGGGAAAGGATGCAGCGGGTGGGGGCAGGAGGGAAAACATGTTGGAAAAGGGGAGGGATAAAGAGAAACAATCCTGTTGGCTCAGTGATGTGCCTGAGGAAGGCCTGACAGGAGAAATGAGTAGGGACTAGTGAATCTTGCCGTGACACTCATCCTGAGCTGCTGTGCAGGGAGCTGGCTCTCGTGCCAGCAGAAGGAAGCCTGGGGCTGGACTCAGGTCCCCTTTATTTTCCTGAGTATTTCCTTCCTTCTCCTCTGTCTTACCCTCTCAATTTAAAAAGCTGCAGTGAAGGGTAGATTGCTTCCACTTCCAACTCTCCCATCTCCTCAGATGGGGAATCCTCCCCTGCTGGTACCTTCTGCCTTTTGTCATGTTGTTGGTATCCTGTTCTTCCCTCCATTGCTGCGTGTGAGCATCCACAGCTCTGCCAGGCAGAAGAGAAAAGTGAGAGCTTTGTTGGTGATCAGGTCTCGAGAAGACTGGCATCAAGGCCGGGTTGGACAGAGCTTGGAGCAACGTGGGCTAGTGGAAGGTGTCCCTGCCCATGTCAGGGCATGGAACTGGATGCTCTTCAAGGTCCCTTCCATCCCAAGCCACTCTGGGATTCCATGATAAGATGAGGTTGGAAATGGTCTAAAGAATGTAGTCAGGACAACACATAAAGCTTGAGAACACCTAACGTTGGCTGTTAAAGGTGTTGGGCATTGTGCAGTCCCCAGCAAGCTCCAAGGGGAGTCATGGCTGAGGGAGAGGAAGATGAGTGTTAACACACCTTTGTGGCTTGAGAGGAAGCACTGCCAGTATTTTCAGGAGTTTGTTCTGGGGAGTTCAGCCCACACTGTGCTGTTTCCTCCTGCTGAAGAGGGGGAGGTTCAGCAGTGCCAGAGCCCTTTGGAACATCTGAGTGTGCTGGGAAGGAGCTCCTGCGAAGCTGCTTCCCCTCCCTGCCATGTGAGCCGGCGGATGTGCAGCTGAAGGCTGTGCTAATGAGTCCAGATGTTTAGCTGAACGCTTTCCCTCTGATGGAGCAGTTTAAGGAGGATAATAGAGTGTATAACTAGGTTCATAATATTGCAGCAGCACTTCCCCGAGCTGCCCTGATTGGTGCTGTGCCTCCGGCTCCTGCCGCTCTAACCAGCCCAATTAGGCACCATTTCAGCATTTGTGGGTTTTTTTTAAATGCCTGTTCTTCCTGATTCTCAGCACTTCCCAAGGCTCCCGGGACGCCGGTGGTGACAGAGACAACGGCAACAAGTATCACCATCACCTGGGACTCTGGCAACCCAGACCCCGTGTCCTACTATGTCATTGAGTACAAGTCCAAAAGCCAGGACGGGCCGTATCAGATCAAGGAGGACATCACGACCACGCGGTACAGCATCGGGGGGCTCAGCCCCAACTCCGAGTATGAGATCTGGGTCTCTGCCGTGAACAGCATCGGGCAGGGCCCTCCCAGCGAGTCGGTGGTCACTCGCACCGGGGAGCAGGCCCCGGCCAGCGCCCCCCGCAACGTGCAGGGCCGCATGCTGAGCAGCACCACCATGATCATCCAGTGGGAAGAGCCCGTGGAGCCCAACGGGCAGATCCGCGGCTACCGCGTGTATTACACCATGGAGCCCGACCAGCCCGTCAGCAACTGGCAGAAGCACAACGTGGACGACAGCCTGCTGACCACCGTGGGCAGCCTGCTCGAGGACGAGACCTACACCGTGCGGGTCCTGGCCTTCACCTCCGTGGGAGACGGGCCCCTCTCCGACCCCATCCAGGTTAAGACGCAGCAGGGAGGTGAGCACCTGGGGCACTGCCCTGGGCTGCGGGGAGGGCGGGTGCTGCTTTGGTTTAGAGACTTAGATTAGAGGTTGGGAGGACATTCTTTGCTTGGAGGGTGGGCTGGCCCTGGCACGGGTTGCCCAGAGAAGTGTCCGAGGCCAGGTTGGAGCAACCTGGGACAGTGGAGGGTGTCCCTGCCCGTGGCAGGGAGTGTCACTGGATGGGCTTTAAGATCCCTTCCAACCAAAGCCTTTTTACAATTTAAGTGTCTTTAAGAGACCTTAAACCACTCACTGCCTGGATAGTGGTGATGCTTAACTCTCTCTAAAAGACCAGAAACTACAGAGCTAAGTGGGGAATGAGCCTTATTTTGCCTTTTTCTGCAAGGGGAGCCAAACAAAGCCCTGACTGTCACAGCAGATGTGCTGAGCTGTGGGCACAAGGTGTTTTATCAGGGGCTGCCACCCAACATGCTCTTCAGTGCTTATGGTGTGGGGTGCTGGTGAGGAAACCCTGCATCCTCATGGGCTTCCTCCTTCCAGAGTCTTGTAATACTGGGAATTAATGTGAAGGGCTGTGTTCTGCACTGCAGAGGAAGAGGCATATGGTCCAGTGGGACACTTCATCTCCAGCAGCTCCGGACACAGTGGAGTCCTGCAGTGGGATTTAACTCCACTGCTCTAGAGGCAGGCCCTGCCCACGCTGCAGTGTGGCATTTTGCTGCTGACATGCTCTTCCCACACAGGCTTTGAAGAAAACAGGGCAGGAGCCTTATAATTAGCCAAGCTAATGTGTTTTCTCCTGTTCCTCATCTCGCTTCCTCTGCCCCCTTGGCTCCTTCCCTGTGCCAGTTCCTGGGCAGCCGATGAACTTCCGAGCAGATGCCAAGACCGAGACGAGCATTGTGCTGTCATGGAGCCCTCCACGCCAGGAGATCATAGTGAAGTACGAGCTCCTCTATAAGGAAGGAGACCACAGCAAGGAGGTGAGCCCAGAGAGGGGCAGGGTTGTGGCTGAGGAGCATCCCAGCCCCACCGTTCCCTGCGGAGGCAGTGAGAGGGGAGCAGGGCAGATGTCTCTGGGCAGGGTTCACCTCTGCTCCTTTCTTGCTTGGTTTTATTTTTCCTCTTCCCCCCCTGCCCATCTCAGGTGCTGAAGAACTTCGAGCCCACGACGTCCTTCACGGTGGAAGGCCTGAAGCCCAACACTGAGTATGTCTTCCGGCTGGCCGCCCGCTCGGCTCTGGGCCTGGGGGCCTTCACCCCGGAGGTCCGAGAGCGCACCTTGCAGTCTAGTAGGTGTCTCTCCTTTTCCCACCCTTGTCTGAGGGGCCGACTGTCAGGGAGCCAGAGATGGTGGGCACAGGGGTACGGAGCTGGGGGGGATGTCGGTGCTGCTGCGGTGTCGCTGTGGGGAGGGTGGGGGAGACACCTTTGGGACCTGCTCCCCTCGCCCTTTGTGGTCCAGGTAGCTGAGACGTGAGTGAGGAGCGGAGCTGGGGGCTCGGGGGGTGGGGGGGGCCGGGCAGCACCGACCCCTGGGTGGGAGCAGCGAGGGGCTCGTGGTGCTGAGCATGCCCAGGGAGGACAGGACCCACCAGCTGTGCCCGCACACACCGAGCAGCCCTCGGGAAGGGGGCACAAGCAGTGGAGCAGGAGATGGGGGCAGTCGGGAGGGAGAGGAGAGGGGAAAGTGGTGTTCCCAAGTCCAGCTGGGAAAGCCTTTGGGAAAGCAACCCTCGTGCTCTTTTCCATGAGCTGCTCCATGGCTGGCCCAGCAAGTGCTGGGAATGGTCCCATTTGGGCTCCAGCAGAGCGGGAGAGAGGAGTCACCTGGAGGTTGGGAGGGGGGGGATTGCTGGTGCCAGGAGGGAGTGTATGCAACCAAAACGTGCTGGTTTTAGTTTAATGGATTGTCTCCCTTTGCTGTTGCCCCGGGGACAATAACCCTGGATGGCAATATTTCAACCTGGGCTTTTCACAGATCTTTGCTTTTAAATGAGGTGTTTTTTCACTGCATGAGTGGCTGTGGCAGCTGTTCTTTGTGTTTTCTGTCTCCTCTCATCTCTACTAAATCACTCTGCTGCAGTTTGGAGTAGCCGGGAGCAGAACTAACTCAGAAATGGCTCTGGTCACCAGTGTGAGGAGGGAGAGCACCCACTCCCATCCCTCAGAGTCCCTAACAAGGGGGAGCAGCAGGCTCTGAGCTGGGCTTTTTAATTGTCACATCCTGCTGTCTCTCTCTTTGTCCTTCTCCTTCTCTTTCTGTCCCCTGAGGAGTGGGAAGAAAGGGGAGGCTGTTTCTGCATAGACAGACTTCCTCACTGGGGCTTTCTCAGGCCTCCACTCCATTCACAAATTTTTGTTTTCTTCTTTCCTTCAAATGTTTTTCCCTTTTTTTCCTTCTCTTTTTTTTTTCTCCATACTCTCTCTACGTTTCATAGGAAAATCCTTTCCTGACTCTGCTGCACATCTGCTGGTTCTGATCCCAGCGTGGTACTGTCAGAGGGAGCATCACTGTGGGATGGGGGAGTGAACAGAAAAGACCTGGAAAATAAGTGTTAAACTTACACTCTGCTTCTGTTTTCCAAGGGGTTTCTCTCCTTGAGATCTGTGTGGATGGGAGGAAAGCGGGTCTGGGATTTGTACTTTCTGGTTCAATGAAACAGGCTGGAAGAGGGGTTTGGGAGCTGATGGCAGCAGGGCTTAGTGACACTGAAAATTTGTCCCTAAAGGGTGAGGAGAAGGGGATCTGGGAAAGGGGAAGGCTTTGGGGCTTTTTCTAACTTGGCGCCTGCCCAGAACAGGGCCGGGTTTCTCTCTCTGTAGCTCAGCTTTCTTAGGGAGAGTTTCATTAATTTAACGCTCTTAAGAACATCAGCTGGGAGCTGTCAGTGTCCTGTAACACGGTGAAACATTTTTTCCTGGCTGGCTGTTGGAGGAACGAGTCAATTCTCCCTGGTCCGGGTGACATCCTTCGGCTCACAGACCTTCTGGCTCGGGACAGGCTTTTGTGTCGCCCTCCGCAGCTCCTTTTCCGTTCAGCTCCTCCTTGGCCCTCTCCATGCCTTTTCTTTCTCTTCTCTTCTGCTCTCTGCTTGCCTGCCTGCATGTTCTGCAGCCCGAAGAAGCAGCTCCCTGCTCTCTCTGTCTGTCCCTTGCTGGGTGATGTCACACCATGATGGCATCTCGTCCCTGGAATGCCAAATCCTCCTCACAGCTGCTCTCTGCTCTCCCCTCCCCGCATGTGGCAGCCCCTGCACTGCACCCCTCCCTGCACCTCCCTGTCAGGGTGGCTCCTCCTCAGCATCATAACCAAAGTAAAATCCATTAAACTAAAGGTAAAGTAAATCTTTTTCTTCTTGAAGTAGCTGGGTTTTAACTCTTCAAGTACCAGAGACATAGATTGTAAAACTGACAGACTCTCGTGGCTGGGAGAAGCTGGTTTGCCCTTTCTGACCAGCCATGACCTTCCCAGGGCTCCCTGGCAACTCTCCTACTTGGAAATTTCAGAGTGAAAAGCATGGGCAGCAGACAGGGGTGGCAGGGTGGGTGCTGTGAGGCTGCATGTGCAGGTGTAGAGGAACAACAGGGCTTTTTTCCCCTCTGTTCCTGCCTAAGAAAGGATGTTTCCCCCTTTCCCCCCCATTAGCTCTGCTCTCCTTCCCGTGCCCCTTCCTCACAGTATATGAAGTGAATGAAACTTTGCCAAAGTCTATGGTACCTAAAGGGTTAAAAAACATGATATTGTACAAGGTCAGTAAGGGTCATTCTTGTGGCTTGGACAGTCAACTTTAAAGCATATAAAAGATGCAGCTCAGGTGAGTAAATGGCTGGTCTCAAGCAGATTCACAAATACAGTCCACCCTGTCTCTGCAGGCTCACCCCCACGTGCGTGGCTCTGCACACACTCATGGATGTCCTGGAGCCCATGGGAGGGTGGAGAGGGATCCCAAAATGCTGCCTGCCTGGTGAAAACAGCCCAGCAGGCAAAGGTGGTGCTCTCCTGGCTGGGGGCCCTGCCTGAGCTGTGGCTCCCTGTGCAGTGAAGGGGCTGGTGACAGATGTGAACCCACAGCCCCCAGGCTGGGCCGTGGCTCTGGGCCCCCTGCAGCAGCTCCCCAGTTCTCGGGGCTGTCCCCACGACTCCAGGGTCACACAGGGTGGGCTGGATTGTGAAGGAAACAGGTCCATGAGCTCCCCAGACACATGTCCAGTGTCTGCCAGCTCCGGGTGGCCCTTTGCATCTGGGGCTGCAGTCGATGAGAGTGACGGGGAGGGGGTCCGGGTGGGACCTGGGCCTGCTCCCCCATCACCCACCCCCCACCCCGCCTTTTTGGGCAGAGAAAGTGCAAACCATCCCCAAAGGAGGCCTCACCCAGGGCCTCTCGTAGGTCCTTGTGCCGCAGTGGAGGGTGAGTGAGCGAGCGAGACGCGCAGCAGCTGCAGAGCAGTGAGCCCAGGGCCAGCTGGAGCTGAGCTCTGCTCACTGGGGCTTTCAGAATGAGGTGCAGGATGGAAGGGTAGGTCAGGTCAGACCCTCTCTGCAGTGGGTTTCTCGACTGTCGTGGCTTTGGCTGCTCTTAGTAGGAAAGGTGGATTTTAATATGACCAGCCTCTGATGGGGAGAGGAAAAGAAGGGCAGCAGTGGGAGAGGGCTGAGTCTTTCCCTCCATACCTTGAAACAGTCTTGAGTTGGTTCTGGCTGTGGAAGGAGCAGTGAGCTCTGCTCTGGAGAAGGTGCTGTATCAATGGCAGCAGATGAAGAGAGCCACAGGGATCCATCCATGGGAATGTGCCACCCTGCTCTCTCTGCTGATAGCTTAGCCAAGGAGAACAGATTGGGGCCAAAATTGCCATTTCTGCCATAGCTGGGGCTCTGCTGGCAGGGGGAGGACTCAGCAGCACTAATCATGGGCAGAGTGGCGTTTTAAAAGCCAGTCATGTGCAGAAACCCACCAGGAGCTTGGTCTGGCCTTGTAGCTCAGTTCCTCTTGTTCTCTTGTAAGAAAGTCTTGTAAGTTAGCAGTTGAAGCGTGGAAGGTAGGTAAACAGACTGGGAATGTTCTGGAAGGAGTCACTTTTAATATCAGTATTATTTTATTATTATGATTTCTTTTCTGATTTTTTTTGTTTCAAATTACTGGCCTGATTTATGTTTTATTTTCCAGTTTGTTCCTTTTGGTTTTGTTCATTTGACATATTCTGTGTTATTTTGCGTGGCCAGCCGTGGCTGGGGCACTCGGCCTCCTCACTGGGAGTGCTGGGGAGAAGGGGGTCATTCTCCAGGTTAAAGACAGCAATAAAGCATAAAACTAAGAGGAAAATGGCCCTGGACAGGGTGCTCAGACTGAAGTGGAAGGATTATCTTGACCCTTTCTGCAAACTCACTTCCCTCTGTCTCCCAGAGGAATGTGAAAAGTGTGTGGCTCTCACTCCAGGGCAAAGTGGGCAAAGGGTTTAGCAGAGTTCTCAGGGCAAACTGGGCCTAAAGATCTGCCCATGACTCAGGAGGGAGGTACAAGGGTTGAAAACAACCATTCCTCAGTTAAAGAGCTTTTTGTTAATTAAAAAGCATCAGAGGAATGAGGAGTGGTGACCACCTTTTACCTACTGCTTCCAGGTGATACTTGGGGGTTTGTAAGTTCACCCCAGTTTATGGCAGTGTCTGCAGAGAGTTAAAATCTCTTTATTGCAGTTGAGTGAGATTGGATTTATAGATCCTTTGTCTGGACTTTGCCAAGGTCTCAGACCTGTGGCATCTTCATTAACAATTTCCTGCAGCTCTCCTGCTCACCCTTGGGCAGGTGTCTGCTGCCACCCTGAGAAGGTGGCTGGGGAGGGCCACACTTCCCAAGGTGTGAACATCCTGTTCCCTGGGATGATCAGAAAGACCCTGGTGCAGTTCAGACAGTGGGAATTGGACCTGCTGCTGCTTAGGCAAATCCCACTGGTGCCAGAGCACCTCACCAAACCTCCTGCCTCCCTCCTTCCCCAGGTGTTTTCTCTAAACCCTCCTCTCTAAACACACTCATTGCTTGGCAGTGTCCTGGGCGTTCCCACCGTGGGATTTGGCCACCTCCAGTCCGTGGACCACTAATCACTTCCATCTGGAGGTACAAACTCTTAAATATAAGTCTCCTGGCAAAAGATTTGCTTTTCTTACTTAATTTTCACAGATCCCTTCAAAGAAATTCAAGATCCCAGAGACTGAAGTTGGAAAAAAGTGCTTTCTCAGCCAGGGCAGGATTTGCCAGACTGATGTCAGCCAGGGAGCCAAAGGAAAGGGCTTTCCTAGGGTGCAGCTGGGGCTTCGTTGGTGCCAGCCAGGCTCAGTGGAAGCAGCAGGACCCCTCTTGGCCAGCCCCTTGCTGCTTTAGTCCTTTGCTTTACACCATTTCAGTTTTGATACCCCATTTAATTTCTGTTGGCTTTTTCTTTCCTTAAAAAACCCCAAACTCTTCATTTAAAAAAAAAAAGACAACAACAAAAAAGCTCTCTTCTCTTTTAATTTTATCTTCCTAAACCAAATTTTTGTACGTTTTATTTTAGATTTTTTTGTTATCATTTTCCTTTTTTTTTTCTTTTATCTTTCCCATCTTTTGTTTTTTTCCCCCCTCCCCCTTCCTCTTCTTCCCTCTCCCCTCCTGAATTTTCCCCCCTCGTAGAACCGTCTGCCCCCCCTCAAGATGTAAAGTGTGTCAGCACACGCTCCACCGCCATCCTGGTAAGTTGGCGGCCGCCTCCGGCCGAGAGCCAGAACGGCGTCCTGGCCGGATACAGCGTCTACTATCGAGCGCTGGACGCGGAGGACACGGAGCTTAAGGAGGTGAATGATATCCCCCCAACCACCAGTCAGATCCTTCTGGAGTCCCTGGAGAAGTGGACGGAGTACCGTGTCACGGTGGTGGCTCACACGGAGGTGGGGCCGGGCCCGGAGAGCTCGCCGGTTATCGTCCGCACCGATGAAGATGGTAATTGAGCTGCTTCTGGGTGTCCCCCGAGCCCCCCGGGCAGTTGGTGTCCCTGCAGGGGCTGTCCCCGTGCCACCAGTCCCTTCTCGTCCCTGCAGGGGCTGTCCCCGTGCCACCAGTCCCTCCTCGTCCCTGCAGGGGCTGTCCCCGTGCCACCAGTCCCTTCTCGTGGCTCCTGGGCTGCAGGAGCTTTGCTGCCACTCCCCGAGCCCCCCGAGCGCTGGGCTCTGTCCTGCCCTCTGTCAGGGCATTCCTGGGATTTCGGGGGGGTTTCAGCATCGAGCCCCTTGACTGCGGCACTTCCCTCACCGCGTCAGAGGAGACCATTGCTGCCAGAAATTGGGTTTATAGACTCAGAGTATATCCCGAGTTGGAAGGGATCCACAAGGACTGTCCAAGTCCAGCTCCTGGTCCTGCACAGACAGCCCCAGGAATCCCAACCTGTACCTGAGAGCATGTGTTTGAAAACATTAGGAGTTCTTCCCACACACTCCTTGTTACTGGCTCCTTCTTAAGTCAAAGTTCTGGTTAGCAGTAGGAAGGAGGGATCTGTTAAAGTTTCCAAAAACCTTCAGTGACAACATTTCCATGGTGTCACTCAGGGGCTTGATTTCCCCTGGTATTTCTACAGTAGAATAAAACCAGGAAAAAGCATGAAGGGAGAGCAGCACCCTCACTGTGAGGGCAGGACCTCAGATAATACAGGTCAAGGAAATAACATTAGGAAATCCCAAACTTCTCAGCTGTTCTTCCTCCATCCTAAATCAAAAGAATTGGAAAAAGCAGCAGGTTTGTCCCCAGTGTTGCTTCTGTTTCTGAGCTTCTGCCCACACCCAAACGGACCCTGCTCAAAGAAAGTGGGGTTTTCTTGCAGATTAAGCTCTCCTTACCTGTATTAAGAGTTGTTGTTACTATTGTTATTACTTAAAAAAATCAGCCCAAGTTCCATCCAAGACGTCTCTTGTTTCCTGTCCTGAGATTCCATAGTGGTATAACCACCAACCCACCTGCCCTGCCCAAGAGATGAGGGAGCTCCAAGGGCAGGTGCCCCTCCTGATCCTCTCCACCCTGACCTCCCACAGGCAGCACCACAGCTTTCCTGGCTTGTTGGAAATTGGCTTTGCCCTTAGATTGGGATCTAGGACTTCCATCTGAGCAAACTGGGCACAAAGGAGCCTGTGGATGGATGGCTGGATGATGACATGGACCTGCTCTCTCCAGACCTCCAAGCCATCCAGATTAGGCCCCTCAGAGCTTCTTCCCTGTTTCACCGGGGCGCTGGTGATGGATGAGGGGATATCTGGTTGGTTAGGTCTCCCCTCCCTGGTTTGGCAGGTGTCCCCTCTTAGTTTGACAGGTGTCCCCTCCTTGGTTTGAGGGGGGTGTCCCTTCCTTGTTTTGACGGGTGTCCCCCACCCTCAGGGCTGTAGTTTCAGTGTCTGCATGTCCCATGGGTGCAGTGACAGGCTCCAGCCCCACAGGCCCCCTGACTGTGCCCTTCCTTGCCCCCTCGCAGTGCCCAGTGCCCCACCTCGGAAGGTGGAGGTGGAGGTCCTGAACTCGACGGCCATCCAGGTGTTCTGGCGCTCGCCGGTGCAGAACCGCCAGCACGGCCAGATCCGGGGCTACCAGGTGCACTATGTGCGCATGGAGAACGGAGAGGCCCGCGGGCTGCCCCACATCAAGGACATCATGCTGGCTGATGCCCAGGTGAGCCCTCACCTGCCCCATCCCTCGGGAGCCCTGGGGGTGGGGGCTGTGGCCACCTGGACTCATCTCAGGCACTGTAATGTGCAGGAGGCCGATGGGAACCCGTGATGAGGCGTGTGTTGTCTCTGCAGTTCATTTGTGCTCCTGGCCAGTAGTTACTTGGAAGGGTACGAACTGCGGCCCCAGCACTGACCTAAAGATCATCCTCCCCGGGTCTGAGAGTTCTTTTAATTCAGGCAAAGGCCACAGTGGAATCTACTAATTTCTCCCACTCTACTTCTTCCTTCATGCTGGCCTGGTAACTTCTGACCTTGTGTGGCTGCTTGCTCAGGGACTCCTTCCTCATGCTGTGTCTCTATCTTTCCCTTCTTGCCCCTCTTGCATTCTCATGTGCCAAACCTCTCTTGTTCTCTGCCCAGTGGGAAACAGATGACACTGCTGAATACGTAAGTAAAAAAGTAAAAATCCTCCCATCCTGGTTCTGTCCCTTCCCTTCTCCCACTTCCTGTTGTGGTGTGATATTTTCCTTCTCCTTTATTTTTTTTGCAGTGCCTGTGTGCCTGTTTTAGAGCCTGTTGATGGTGTTCCCATGCATTGTCCCCACCCTGTCACTATGATTTGTGACCCTCTGTGATTGTGTCATTCGTCAGCACGCTGCAATCCCACAGGGTTTTCCCTTTGGCTCCAAAGGAAAAATGGATCTGCTGCTCCTCCATGGGGAAGCAGATGGGACCTTGAGTTTGGGATTACCTTGAACGTATCAGAACCCTAAAATGGTTTGGGTTGGGAGGGACCCTAAAGACTACCTTGTTCCACTCCCTGCCATGGGCAGGGGCACCTTCCACTAGACAGGGTGCTCAGCTGGACTGGTCTGCAGCACCTCTGGAAAGGATAGGCTGGGAAGCATTGAGAGTTCAGAATCCATGAGTCCTGAGCTCTCCAGACATAAGCAAACACTTTGTGCCCAAAATGGGCAAGATTCTTAGAAGCTCATGGATACAAAACACTGAATCCCTCTTGGTGCTTTTACCCTTAAGTACCTTAAAATCAGCCTGGCTGGTTGGCATTTGCTATTTCTGCTAAAATGATAAATGTTTTCCATAATCTTGCATCTACAAAGCAGTAGGAGAAGGCATTTCCTCTTTGGAATGACAGGATCCCAAGATAAAACGGCTAAAATGAATGTATTTTTGTCTCCTAGAGATTGCCAAGTGCCCCAGAGAAGTGAGAGGCCTCTCTTGTGATGGGGAAACTGAGTCTCATGAAAGGCAAAGCCCTTTGCCTAAAATCTTAATAAAACTCAGTGGCAGATGTGAAAGCAGAACGTTTTTGACTTCCAAAAGGCAGACTTGTCCCTGCCTCCTGCAGCTTCCAAACTCATTGATCAAAATCCCACAGCTCTCAAGTTCTGCTGTTCCACTCCCTGCTCACCTTTGGGGAAAGAGTTATTTTCAGGAGTAGCAAGTTCTTCCTAAATGCTGCCCTGAGATTTAATATCAAAAGCACAAAGTAGGGGCTGGGGGGCTGAGGGGAGAGGAAAGCCATAAAAATGCACAATATTCCCATCTCCACCTTTCTGGGGCCCTGGGGAAAACCCTGCTGCATGTGCTGTCATCCTGTTTGATTAGCACGGGTGTTCCTTTTCCAAGAGAGCCCTTGGAAGGGCTGGATCCCTCCTGGAGGAGGCAGGAGTGGGGAGGCTGCTGGGGATGGGCAGGAGGGGCTGGCTCTGGGAGGGACCTTCAGAGCACCAGCTGAAAACGTCATTGTTCAAGCAATCCCTTCACTATTGTGAAGGCATTAAAAATATCTCTGAGGAGAGAAGAGAGAGGAGAATGGTGAAAAAACTGTAATCTCCCTGAAACCTCTGAGCCCTCCTCTTAGGCTGCAGGCTGGAGAGGAAAGCTTTGAAGGGAGCAACGGCTGAAGTGGTTTGTGTGGAGACGTGTGGGGAGTGTGTGTGAGGCAGATGTGGAGCAGAACCCCTTGAGCAGGGCCCTGCAGAGACAGGCTGTGCTCAGGGAGCTGGGGGTGCCTCAGCCTGGGCCTCATAGCCTCCTGCCACTTCCCACAGCTCCAGCTGCCCCAGTGGCTCGTGCTTTTGGATTCAGTGTTGTCCTGCATGCCTGAGGAGTGCTGAGCCTCCAGCAAGGAGGAGTGACCTGCCCCTATGTGTGGGGCTGAATCCTGACAGGGTGTTCCTTTGGAATCTCCCAAACAGGAAATGATCATTGCTGGGCTCCAGCCGGAGACTGCCTATTCCATCACCGTGGCTGCCTACACCATGAAGGGAGATGGTGCTCGCAGCAAACCCAAGGTGGTCACCACGAAGGGTGCAGGTGAGAGCCTTTCCTGAACTAACTGTTGGGATTCACCCTTTTCCTAAAGCCAATAAGCTCCTTCTCCAGACTCACCTTCTTCCCTCCCACTCCGTTCTTGAAGGAGAGACTCGCAACAAGTGCCCCAAAGGCAGAGTTAGTTCTAGCAGGGCAAAAAGCCCTTCATTCTTCACATGCAGCCCTTAGCAGATGTCACAGTTTTCTGCCCAGTGCTGCAGAAAGCCCAGGCACACCCAGAACTGCAGCAGAGGATGAGCTGATCACTTGTGAGCTGCCATTCTATACATTCCAGTGCACCAGCAGTACCGACTCTGCCTGGTCTGACACTGGAGAGTCTGTGTGTCTCTGATGGGTGGCCCACACAGGTACACTGGGGACAGGAGGGGCAAAGCTGTGCTGTTGTGGTGGTGACTTGCAAAGATCTGAAGAGCAGCAGGAGACAGTGGTGGTTTGTCCTTCCGCTCTTCTCTTCTGCTCTCATGTCTGAATATACATCCCCTGTGTTCAGGGGGAGAAGTACTGGCAGGACTGACCTTTCCTGGCTCACATTTCGGGGACCTGGGCCGTGCCTGCACTTCCCTTACCCAGGTTCATCCCTCCCTTGACCTCCCTGGCACAGTCCCTGCCAGCCTCAGGACAGACTCTGGTGCCAAGCCAGGATGGCAGGGCCTGCACAGAGGAATGACAAAGGGCAACAGGGTGGCCCTTGCTGCCCCAGCCAGTTGTGTGCAGGCAGAAAGGACAGGTACACACATCACCTGCCCTCGCAGCCTCTGGGGCTTCTGCTCTCATGATGAAACCCCTGCCCTGCTGCGTGGAAAGGCTTTGTGCAGTGGAGGAAGACCTGGAGCTCACCCCTTGCAGTGTCACTGCACTGTCAGAAGGCTTGTCCTTCACTCACCCTCTTCTCCTTTCCCTCCAGCTGTGCCCATGTTTCTCCTCACTGGGTCCCTGGTTCTCTCCCCTCCTTTCCTTATTCCCAAGGCTCTCCAACCTTTCTGTTCCTCTCTCAGAGCCCTTCTCTCTACTTTGCTCCCTTGTCACTCTCTTGTCACACTCCCTCATCTCTCCCCATTAGGATTTGCAGTGCAGGTGATCAGTCACAGAGGGATGTTTTCTCCAGCACAGCAGCTATTACCCAAAACTCAATTTCCCCCAACCTGAAATAGCTATTTAAAAAAAAAAATCCAAATGGCTCTGTAACATTCTTGCCTTCTTTGCAGTGTTGAGTCAATACACCTTCTGAGAGGAGAGATCTCTTTCTTTATCATTCAGGGCTGGGGGCTGAATTTAAATACAGTAATACATCCAATTTTCTCCTTTACTGTCCAAACCAATTGCAAAATAAAACACTTTCCCCTCTCTGCGCTTTCTTCTCACCTTCCTTCCAAACAATATTTGTTGTGCAGATGTAATATTTTCAAGCTTAGCTGATTATAGCAACATTTGTGATAAAAACTGAAACATAAAGGTAATGGTGTTGTTTTTCTCTTTAATGTGTTCCTTAGGCATTCCCGAGGGAGGAGGCAGGCTCTCCCAGCTCTGTCCCTAGCCTTTCTTTGGCAGTTTGGAAGGGATAAAGCATTTGTTTCAGAGACAGCCCCTCGTGCTCGTGCTCAGGTGTCAGTGGAGGCAGCAGGCAGAGGGTTCCCCTGGCACAGGCAGCTCCCTTCCCTGCTCCCTCCATGAGCCACACCAGCATTGCAGCCCTCACCCCTCAGCTGGGCTCGTGCTCCAGGAGCAGGATGGCATCTCTCCCAACTCCATTCTCCCTCGTCCTGCCCAACCAGGAGAAATACCAAGGCAGAGAGAAGGAAATTAGATCTCTAATGGTGGAGCTGAGTGTCAATGACGCGTGAGCTGCTGGAATTAATGCTCTGCTTTCTCTGCCTTCAGGAACCTCTGGGCCTGCATGTGTCATTTAACTGTGGCTGTGGCTTGCTTGGCAGTCAGGCAGTGCCAGGGCTCATTAGGCAGAGATATGGCACTGCTGAGCTCCCCAAATCCCCCCAAATGCAGAGGAGCTCCCTGACAGGTTAAGGAGGAGCTCACTGGAAACACACCAACATTCAGAGGGCTTCTTGCTTCCTCCAGAGGAGAGAAAGTGCACAGAGGGAGCAGCAGCTCTCCCTGCCTTCTGCCTCCCACAGACTTTGGGCTCTGCACTCTCTGTGCTTCCTTCTGTACCCAGCTGGGCAATGAGCTGCCTGCCAGTCCCGCTGGGCTGGCCCTGTGCCTGCTGCTCAGGACCTGGGGCTGCCCAGACCTCCTTCCCCATCCTTCATTGCTTCACCCTCAGCTGCTCTGGACTTTCCAGCCTGAGCCAATCTGTTCCAGTCTCTTTCTGCATGAATTGGGCTGTGTAATGGAGAGAGACAGAGGACAGGAGTTTGGGGACTCGAGGTTTGTTCTCCCCTGCTCTGGGAAGCAACTGGGACAGGAGGCTGGGAGTCAGCACTCCTGAGTCTGTTCTCCCCAGCACTGGGAGAGCCCAGGGATGTGGGAGGAGCTGTGCACATCTTTCCATCCTGAGCACAGGGAAGACAATAAATGCAGGAATGTGGCAGTACCTCACAGCTGACACGTTTCCCAAACTGCAGAGACCATCCCCCTGCACAGGGTGGGTGGCACAGCTTGGGTTCCAGGGGGCACCCCAAGGAGCACAGCCCAGCTGGAGTGTTGCCTTTGGCGCTGCAGTGGAATAGGCTCTGCATCTCCTGTCCCCTTGTCCTGCCTTTGGCTCAAGGTGTCTCTCTTCTCTCTTCAGTCCCAGGAAAGCCCATCCTGTCTGTGCACCAGACAGAGGAGAACACTCTCCTGGTGAAGTGGGAGCCCCCTCTGGATGCAGAGGGGCAGGTGTTGGGCTACCGGCTCCAGTTTGGCCGCAAGGACGTGGCCCCCCTGGCCACGCTGGAGTTCTCAGCGCTGGAGGATAAGTACCTGGCCCCCAGCATCCACAAGGGCGCCACGTACGTCTTCAAGCTGGCCGTGAAAAGCCGGGCTGGCTTCGGGGAGGAAGCTGTGCAGGAACTCACCACCCCTGAAGACATCCCCAAGGGCTACCCCCAAATCCTCGAGGCGAGCAACGTCACTGCCATGTCGGTGCAGTTTGGCTGGCTGCCCCCCGTGCTGGCCGAGCGCAACGGAGCCATCGTCAAATACACCGTGGCCTACCGGGAGGCCGGGGCTGCCGGCAACCTGCTGGAGAAAGAGCTGCCCCCCTCCCCAGAGAACTCCTACACCCTCAACGGCCTCAAACCCAACACCGCCTACGATGTTAAAATCCGTGCTCACACCAGTAAAGGCCCCGGGCCCTACAGCCCGACCGTCCAGTATCGGACGTTCCAGCTGGACCAAGGTAGGACTTACCGGTTTCTCCTCCCTCTCTCCCCTTGTGTCCGGGGCTGGTGCCAGGAGGCAAGAGAGCTGGAGAGGTCAGGCCGGGCTCAGCCAGGCTCGTGAGTAAATGCAAAGCACTCTGGTGTCACACTCAGTCCCTCCGCTCCTCTCTGCCTTGGGCCAGGTAAGTCCCTTTTACCGCTTTCTTCTAAGTTAAGTCCGGACACCTTCTGTCACTGGCGCCTGAAGGGGGGGCCAGTCGCTACACAGGTGGGAAGAGCCTTTTCTTCAGCTTTTGCAAACAGCCAGAGTTAAAGAGAAGAACCAAAAAACACCTCAGACTGTGAGCTGGGATGGGTTTCCTCACCTGAGCATGCTCAGCCAGCCAGCACCTCGTTCCTGCAGCAGCCACCCAGGCCCTAAAGTGTGGGGGCAAAGCCAGGCCCTCCCTGGGGTTAGGCAAGGGGACAGGGAGCACTGGGAGATGGACCTTGGCAAAACTTAAGCACAGTGTGGAGGAGGGAACAATCCCTTCCTTTCCTGCAGCCGCAGCAGACCCAGCCTGGCAGGGCCCATTTCCAGCACCTGACATTCTCTTCCTTCTCTTTCCTGCTCTTCCTTCCCTCTGCTGCCTTTTCTTCTCCTTTCTCCCCTTCCTCCTCACTTCTTTCTCCACAGTTTTACCCAAGAACTTCAAAGTGAAGATGGTGACAAAGACATCTGTCCTTTTGAGCTGGGAGTTCCCTGAGAACTACAACTCTCCCACCCCATACAAGGCAAGTGGAATGCAGGAGTCAGATCTGTTTCTTCCCAGTTTTCTGGAAGTCTTGTCTGTTGGGTTGACTAAGAGGTTGTAAGAGGCAGCAGTTCTGGACCCCTGTCTCAGCTATGGGCAGGTAATGGTCAGTCACTCCCTCGAGGAGGTGGGCTGAAAATCAGAGCTGTTGGGTTGCATTCCCGTCTCTGTTACCAAATTCTTGCTTCCCTAGAGAAGTTACCATTCTTTCAGGAAGAACTGGTGGAAGAAAGGGTTGGCAAACATTGGAAGGGGCTGCCCAGGGAGGTTTGGAGGTGTCCAAGGCAGGACTGGCTGTGGCACTCAGTGCTCTGGGCTGGGGGACGAGGTGGGCATCGGGCACAGGGTGGGCTCGATGACCTTGGAGGTCTTCTCCAGCCTCAGTGCTTCTGTGTTTCTGGGATAATTTTTCCATTTCTGGATTAAAATTTCTCTTCCCAGAGGAGTCTCAAGGCTTTGAGCTGTGTCTGTCTTGTGCAGCGGGCACAAGAGATGGAGAGCTCCCCACTCAAACGCTCCTGTTCCGTGTTTGTGCCAGCTCTGCAGAGCTGAGTGCCCCGTGTGCCCTGCACACCAGAGGGGTGGGAGGAAGAGGAAGGAGTTTGGCTGCTGGAGCAGTGTCAGCCTTGCTCATGGAACAGCCTCTCCCCCTCCCACAGATCCAGTACAACGGGCTGCACGTCGACGTGGACGGACGCACCACCAAGAAACTCATCACCCACCTCAGGCCCCGCACCTTCTACAACTTCGTGCTGATGAACCAGGGCAACAGCATGGGGGGGCTGCAGCAGAACGTGGCTGCCTGGACTGCTGCTGACATGTTGTCCAAGAAGCCAGAGGTGACCCACAAGCCTGATGCCGATGGCAACGTGGTGGTGATTCTCCCTGACGTGAAGAGCTCTGTGCCTGTCCAGTAGGTTCCCCTTAAACTGCAGGTTCCTGTTTTTAAAGAGATGTGTCATGGGGCTGCCACTGAATCCAGCTCCTTCCAGGAATAACAACTCTGCTACACTAAAAATAAGGGGCTTGTTGGGCTGAGCCAGTGGGGCAGTTTGGACAAGCCTGCATGAGTGTGTGCACTCTCCTGTGGTTTGTGGAAGGAGACTAATTCCTTTTATTGCTTCTGTTTCTTCCGATTATTCCCGACTCTTAGGGCTTTCTACATTGTGGTGGTGCCTCTGAGGAAGTCCCGGGGAGGACAATTCCTCAACCCCTTGGGCAGCCCTGAGGAGATGGACCTGGAGGAGGTGAGTGTGGGTGGAACTGGAGCCAGCTGTGAGGAGAGAGCGAACATCTGTAAGGGGTGGGATGGGCTGAGAGGTGGGAAGGGGCTCTCGGGGTAGTTGTGTCCCCGTTCAGGGCGGGCGAGGGGCAGGCAGTCCCAGAGGGAAGGTTTGGCTGCCCTTGCTGCCCCCTCCCTGGCTCACTCACCGTCCTGCTCTCCTCCTGCAGCTGGTGCAGGACATCGCCCGGCTGCGGCGCCGCAGCCTCCGCCACTCGCGCCAGCTGGACCTGCCCAAGCCCTACATCGCAGCCCGGTTCCGCTCCCTGCCCTCCCACTTCATCCTGGGGGACATGAAACACTACGACAACTTCGAGAACAGAGCCCTGGAGCCAGGGCAGAGATATGTCCTCTTCATCCTGGCAGTGCTGCAGGAACCCGAGGCTGTGAGTTGGCCCTCTCTGCTCTGCTCTGATGAGGCTTCACCTTGAATTTTCTCCCGGCAGATCCTTGATGTTTTTTCCTTGTAAAGACCTTTCACTCCAGCTGTGCAGCTTTTGGATGTGGCTCTCTGAGCTGTTGGTGCTTGTGCTTGTGCCTGCATTAAACAACTGTGCAGTCAGGCCAGGGACACAAGCAGCTCTGATTTTCCCAGCCTTCGTGGTACATTTGTGGCTACAAATTGGGAGTCCAGAATGGGGAGGAACACTGAACTGTCCCCTCAGGACTACACTCGAGTTCAGAGAGCCCTAGGTCAAACCCCTTTTCCTTTAAAAGCTGTCCTTTAATTCCTCAGAGCAGTGACCCCAAACATCCTGCTGTTGTGCCTGGTCATTACTGAATTCCCCACCAAGCACAAAAGGGAGCATTTTTTATGGAAAACTACATGTGCTCTCTACCACTTCACCGTCACTGCTGCTTTCACTGGGGCTGTGTTTGGCTTTATGGAAACAATTGCTTTAATATTTACCTGCCTCCTCCCTCATGCACAATGGGAAACAGCCTAATACTTTGTTGTTTTTAAATCCCCCTATGGAATTGTAGCAGGGAGCTATTGAAAATTAAGGGTTTTCAGAGGGTTTTTCCCCAATAAATATTTAGTTGTGTACGTGATATTAAGGGATTAGGCTGACACGCTTCTGAATGGGTTTCCCAATCGGATTACAGCAGCTTGTGGTAATTTCTGCTTTAGTACAAGGTGCTGCAGACTCGCTCACAGCAGCTCCCAGGTATGGAGCAGGATTGCAGTCTGCTCCATTCCAGGGCTGATGGAGTTCAGAGCCCCCATTCTTGTCCTGTCCCTGGCTCCTCTCCCAAACTGGCCATGCCAGTTCTCTGTGCAGTTCAGCTCCTGGTGTTTCTCTGCAAGGTGGGAATGCATCCTCAAATGGGGAGATTGTAATGATCCTGAGAACAACCAATGCCCTTTAGTCAGGATTCTGATTCCTCTGATTCTCCTCAAGAGCCAGCTCACTGCAGAGGAAACAGAACACACTGCATTTTATTCCTTTATATTTAATTGTAGGGGGTGATTTTTTTCAGTCAGCAGACCAAGTATTAATTCTTGTTTTAATCCCTTCCCTCTTGCTCTGTAATCCCATCTGACTGTCAAAATTCAAATGGTTACATGAGAGCTTGGGTAAGTGGTGTGTGTTTGTGGCAGTGGTGAGGCCCCAAAGGTGTGGTGAAACAGAGGCACAATCAACTGGTTCTCTAGAAGCACCTTGCTGGCTACAACATGAGTGAGCCACAGGCCCAAGGCAGGCTACAGCTTAATGTGACTGTGAATCTTCAGTGGTCTGTCCCACCTGCACCAGGCTGCCCAGGGCAGTGGGCACGGCCCCGAGGCTGCCAGAGCTCCAGGAGGGTTTGGGGGACAGGGTGGGATTGTTGGGGTGTCTGTGCAGGGCCAGGGGTTGCACTGATGATCCTTGGGGGTCCCTTCCAGCTCAGGATATTCCATGATATGGGTGCTCACACACAAGGGTATTTTCTGTAGGTTGAAGAGGGCATTTTCCCTGTTATGATTTGGTTTGTGCTTCAGAGAGCTCACATCCTCTCTAGCAGTTTCTCTTGTGGAATTCCGTGTGCTTGCCCGCTGTTCTCAGTCCCCATTCCATCTCTGAGCTGTGCTCCACCCACCACCTTCTGTGTCTTCCAGACCTTTGCTGCAAGTCCCTTCTCTGACCCCATCCAGCTGGACAACCCTGACCCTCAGCCCATCATTGATGGAGAGGAGGGGCTCATCTGGGTCATCGGGCCCGTCCTGGCCGTGGTCTTCATCATCTGCATCGTCATCGCCATCCTGCTCTACAAAAAGTAAGAGCTGCTCAGTGCCAGCTCTGAGACTCTGCTGAGTGTCCCCAGCCCTGGTCTCTAAAGGGAGTTTCCTTCCTGGTCCTGTCGTGGTCAGCTCAGGGAAATCCTGTCACTGGCACCAGGGAGAGGAGCCTGAGGCACAGTGGAATGGCAGGGTCTGCCTGGCACAGGAGGGTTTAGCAGTGGGTTGATGGATTTATTGCTTCACACTCCACCCCGTGGCACTCTCAGGCAGGCTGTGCTTGTGTCACAGACACATGTGCAGTGAGTGTGTCAGGCCTCTTGGCTGCCTCCTCCAGAACTGCTGCCCACAGCCTCAGGCCCCCCTTTCCATGTGTGTGGGCACAGGGAGGGGGATGCAGAGAAGGCACCTTGAGCTGTGGCTCAGCAGAGACCTCCACTGCTCTCAAACTGGTTTTCTGCTGGAGTTGGGAGACAAGAGCAGGAGTCTGCAGGAGAGAGGAGGGAACAACCCCTGGAAGTGTCTCCATTTTCCTTGGCTTTCTGAGCAGCTCGTGGTGTGTGGATGAGAACTGGAGGTCCCCTGAGCACACACTGTGCAATAGAGGGGGACAGGAAGGGAAGCAGGAGCTGAGCAAAAGAAATGATGGCAGCAGTGGCCAAGTCAAGGATGTCCTTAGGTGAGACATGCCCAGAGCAGAGGGAGCTCTCTCAGCCCTGCTCCATCTCTGCTCTGCACAGGTGTGTCCAGTTGTGCCCCTGGGTGTGTCCTCTGCCTCCAGCAGGGGTGAAGCTGCTCTGGGCTCAGGGACTCAGGAGCTCCTCGTTAGTGCTGATTAGCTCTGATTGAGGGGTGATCTCAGCTGGCCCAACTCCCACCTGTGCTGCCAGGGGTAGAGCTGAGCAAATGCTTCCCTTTTCCTCTGCAAGTCCTTTCTAACCTGAACATTTGTCTTGTCTTCTCTCCACTTACTGCTTTCCTGGACAGCAAGCCAGACAGGTAAGAGCACCAGATTTGCCATTTATTCAGGTTCTTCCTTGCTGTGTGTTAAGCAGTGTTTGCTGTCTGTGGTGGTGGGGCTTTGTTCCTACTCTCAGATCTGTTCTTACAGAAAGGCTCTGTCAGACTAGCATGGGACCTCCTTTAAACTGGGGCAGAAAAAGGAAAGCAAGCCCAGCTTTTTGCTGCTTATCCATTCCTAAATAGAACGGCCCTTTCTCAGGCTGAGCAGCAGGGACAGGAAACGGCTCATAAAGTGGTGGGTTAATGGAGCAGAGAAACCCTCATTTGTGTGGCAGTCAGAGGTGAAAGTGGGTTTTCTCCATGTCTGGCTGCTCCATACAGGCTGTCCCTGAGCTACTGGAACTGGAAACAGCATCTCACCAGCTGAGCTGTCCTCACCCCATTGCAGAAGCTGTTCCTGCCCCCTCAGCCACGGGGATCTAACAGAGTCTGTTTATGACTGCAGAAATGAGACTTATTTCCGAGGCTGGGAGAGCTTTCACTGGAAGGAACTGAGGGGTTCAGTCCTTGAACTGTTAACAGCAGCTTCAGAACTGCAGCAAAAATAAACTGCTCCCAAACTGCAAAGTGGTGTCATTCCAAAATGCTGCCCCATGCAGTGCTGGCAGGGCTCATGCCACTTCTTCTGGCTATTAATGACATCAAGAGACAGCTAAAAACATCCTGAATAACCTTCTCTCTGCCTAAGTAGTTGCCATTACCGCTGCAGGCAAATTATTGAAAGCTTTTGTGTGCCCTGAGCAGGAGAGGTGAGGAGTCCCAGAGCCACCTGACTGCAGGGGCTGGGCCACATTCCCATGGCACAGGGTGTGGGTCCGTGTTCTCTGCTCACTGGAGAAGTTCTGTTCCCACCAGCTCATCACTGTTCCCTTGCCAGAGGTTATCTCATCTTTAGATCAGCACTGGGCTTTGCTTCCAAATTCTTTTCAAGGAGAATGAACCAGGTCAGCAGAGACTTTTCAACTGCCTCAGCTAACCTAACCCATTTGGAGTAAAATATATTAGGAAGCACTTCCATGTGCAGCTCAGCTGGCAGGTTGGAGCAGGCTTTAGGTTCTGGCAAGGAGCTGAGGTGGATCTCAGCAGGCACAGCTGTGCTGGGAGAGGATGTAGACGGAGTGCTTGTTGAACCCAGATTTTTAGGGTTCTGCAGTTCAAAAAAGATTGAAAACTGCTGCTCTAACTTCGCTGTCTGCAGCAAGGCAGCTCTGAGAGCTCCTGCACAAGCCAACAGCAATAGCAGTGCTTTGTGTCCAAGGTCACAGCCAGGAGATTCTGTACTTTTCCAAATGATTCTGTTGGCTCTGGTTCTTCCAGGCTGGAAATGGCTTGGCCAGAATTGGAAGGTTTTTGCTTGCAGAGCTCTGCAGAGTTCAGTGGAGGCTGCTGTGAGAAGGGGGAAACTTCCAGACTTGCCTGAAAGGAGCTGAGGGGCTGCTGGGCTGCTGTAAACCTGAAATGCAGCACTGACAAACCTTCCAAACCTCATCCCTTTTCTGTTGCAATTTATACACTTACACCCTTGGCTGCACCTTTGGTTTTTGGTGGGAGCTTTGCTCATGTCTGAACATCAGTACCTGAGAACACTACAAGGGACCACGAGGCCCATAAGCTAAGCTGCTTTGTCTTTCTGTTTCTTTCCTTTCTTTTGTTTTGTTTCAAAGCAAAAGGAAAGATTCAGAGCCACGGACAAAGTGCCTCCTGAACAACGCTGAGATCGCCCCCCACCACCCCAAGGACCCCGTGGAAATGAGGCGCATCAACTTCCAGACCCCAGGTAAGTGGTGCTGCCCAGCCTTGCCCCGGGGCAGGCAGGAATGGAGCAGCTGCCCCTCCCTCAGCCCACCCTGCCTGCCTGGAGACCACAGCTCAGCTGGGCTGCAGCCAAGGGAGCCCAGCCTTGTCTGGGCTAAGGGGGATTGCTGAAAGAAACCTTTGCTGGGAACATCAAGGACCTTGCACAGGCTGTGGCCAGTGCTGGCAAGGCAGAAAGAAGGGTTTTCCTGGATTCCCAGAGAAGTTGGTGTGTTCTGGGCTAAGCACTCAGCTACCAGAGCTGTGGCTGTGCCAGCTGTGCCAGAGCACCAGTGCTGCCCTGTGCTTCACACTGGGAGCTCCCGGGGTGGTGAGATGGAGCAGGGCAGGCTGCCCAGCACCCAGAGCTCCAGTCACATCTGGAACTGGTGCTTTCTGGTGCCAGAACAGTCCTGTTGGGTGCCAGGCCTGCCTGTGGGCTGTGCAGGGAGAAAGGTGGCTGCTTGTTTGGCACAGACGGGGCAGCGTCTCCTTGCTTGGTGCAGACAGTCATGGAATCCCAGACTGGTTTGGATTGGGAGGGACCTTAAGGCTCATCCAGTGCCACCCCTTGCCATGGGCAGGGACACCTTCCACTGTCCCAGGGTGCTCCAAGCCCTGTCCAACCTGGTCTGGAACACTTGCAGGGCTGGGGCAGCCACAGCTGCTCTCACAGCCTGGCACTGGGAGTGGCTGCAGAGCGAGTGGATAAGGGCACTGAGTTCCCAGGCAGGGGGTTCCCTGCACCCTCCTCCCCACACACACATGTCCCCATGTCCATGCATGTCCAGGCTGCCTGCATGGCACCTCTGCAGAGCCACCACTGGCACAGCCTCACACACACCAACACAACTGCCCACAGCTCTGCCTCCCAGTTCCTGGTGCTTGAGGATTTGGAAGGGAATTTATTGTGCTTTTTGGGGGCTGGCTGTTGTTTTCAGTTCGTTTGTATTTTTATTTTGCTGTTTTGTGCTCGTTAATAATGTTTCTGTAGCTCCTGTTTGCCCTTCCCATTCCAGTCCTGTCCTTAGCCTTGTCCAGTTTCCTTAGGGAGAGGTTGGCTCTGGGTACCCAGAGGGCAGGGACCTGTGGGGAGGCACCAAGCAGGACTGGACTGAGGGATCCACATCCAAATGAGGCAGGAACAGCCAGTTGGGATCAGCCCAAGCTTAGGAATGATGCTGAGCTGAGGGGTGGCAGCAAGTTCAGTCCAGCCTGCAGTGGACTTGGAAGGGCTTGGAGTGTCCCCAGCTGCAGCTCAGCAGCAATTGGCACTTGTCTGGGCCCCTTTGGGGGCATTCCATGGCCTTCTCCAGGGGGAGCTGGGAGACCCAAGAGAGCTGCACTCCCTCAGGTGAAAACCCTGTGCTGAGGTAAAACTAAAGGTAGAAGGTTAAAGGTTGTGGTCTTCCAGCTTGATGTGGTACCAAGCAGCAGCTGGAAATGCTGGTCCATGTGTTGTCCTGACTGGGAATTTCTCCCTGTCCCACAGGACAGCAGAGTCAGCCAAGGGTGCCTCCATCAGGTAATGGGATTGATGGATGAGTAGTCATCTGCTGCTGACCCCACTGCTCTGGTCATGCTGCACCACTGAGTTCTGGCTCTGAGAGCCTTGGGAAGGGTGGCTGAGACGTGCAAAGCTGCATTAACTTCTGCAGATCCCTGAGACACTGGCTGTGGCTTTGGGAGGATCCTGCCATTTGCTGTCCAAGTTTATCTGGCCACAGTTTATTCTGCTCGATAATGTGTAAAGCAGTGAAAGGTTTTAAAGGATTCAGGAGAGTTGATCACCTGCCTCCCACAGAATTTTGCAAACTGGGGGGTGAAAACGGAAATGGATGGAAAAATGAGCTTGGAGTGCGTTGGTGGTGATGGAGAGGTTGTGGTGCAGTTTGCAGGGAAGACTCCACAGGTGCTGTCTGAATTAAAGGCATTTAAATTCAATGTCTTGTGGTTCAGAAGGGGCTCGTGGGCTCTTCTCCAGCCAGGTGACCCCAGGTAGAATGTCCATTGTGTCCCCAGCAGTGACACAGGGGGGATGTGGGAATGGGAATGTGCAGCTCAGAGAGGGGAAAGCACAGCCCATCTCAGATAGCCTGTCCCAGCCTCGTCAGCACAAAGTGCTGTTCTTTTCCTCTTTAGATTTATGTTGGTTTTTTGGTTTTGTTTTTTTTTAATTAGCATGAAATTTTTACAAAAGTGTATCTTTTATTTATTTATTTTTTACTGTTTTCTGCAGATTCTGGTCTGAGCAGCCCTCTCAGTGACCCTGAGTTTGACTTGGAAAGTTAGTTCCTGTGTGTTTTTGTTCCTGTTGGTTTCATTTTTCTTCCCTCCCATTATTATTTTCTCTTCTGTCACTTTCCTTTCCAATTCTTGTTCCGTTCCTGTTACTCTCTTTTGGTTTCCTGCCGAACTCTGTGTTCCTGCAGTGTCTGCCCATCCCATCCCCTGTCTGTGCCATCTGTTTGTCTGAGCTGCGCTTCCAGTTTTACAGTACCCAGGGGGGCCCTGGCAGGGCAGGGGCAGCAGCACATCCCAGCCCTGCCCTGGGCTCTCTGCTGGCCCAGGAGAAGGACTCTGCTCCCCAGGCTGCCCCTACCCCCTCGTGCAAGATGTTCCATGTCCCTTGTTGTGTGAGCTGGGGGTGTGTGTGCTTTGCTGTTCGTGGGTGTAAGGCAGGGAGGGAGGAATGGGAGCTGCAGCTGATGCTCCTCCCTCTGGAAAGAGCCTCACAGGCACCTTCCCAGGCAGAGGAGGAGAAGGGCTGTTTCCCCTGTGTGCCAGGGGTCTGTTCCTGGCACCAGCTTGTCCAGGAGCACAAAGAGCAGAGGCCACTCCACAGGCCCCTGGCTTGCCCTGCAGTGCCATCAGCCACGGTGAGCTGTGGGCTCAGTGGGCTCTGGCCTGTGGAGCAGATGTCAGGGGGATGTTTCTGGGCAGTTGGCTGCTGCACAGAGAATCAAGTCTTTTGTGATAAGATTAGAGAGATTCAAGTGATTGAAATGTTAGATGAGACTGGCTCGGAAGGACTTCATCCCATTAGGAGCCAAGATCCCAGCCTTGCTGGGTGCTTTGGGCTGGATTTTTTCAGGATTTTTTTGATACTGAGCAGGGAAGTAGATGTGGGGTTTCAGCTGAAGAGTCACAGATGCTGCTTGTGCTCCGAGGCAAGGGCTGGGGTGTTTCCTGAATGATTCAGTCCTAATATTGGTCTCTTTGGTATGGAATGCTGCTGTCACTGTCATGCCAGGTTGCTGCCACCTCTCCTCAACCCCCTTCCTGTAACAGAGGGGTTGTGTGTGTTTTCCTGGCTCCCACTGCCACCCTGGCTGAGTTCCCAGCAGTAGCCAAGAGGCCAGAGAGCAGAGGAACCTGTGAGCCATTTCCCTTCATACCTTGAAATGAGCTGTTGAATTAAAGCAAAGAGCAGCTGCTCTGCTGACACAGCAGCATGGCTGATGCCACTGGAAGTGCTCCTGCCTTGTTTAATACCAAACTCCTGGATATTAATGGAACCCCCATGCTCTTGGCATTTTGACCAGGGACATGTTTAGCACTGCAGAGGTTTCTGATGTTCTTTTATTCTAAAAAGCCCTAGAAATCAATCCCACAAGGAGATTCTGTCCTTAACGGCAGCAAAACAAGGCAAGTTCCCTTGTGCTCCCAGCCAGTGCTGGTGCACAGGAGGTTGGAGGGGAAGCAGGATGTTCCCAGCAAAGGGCAGAGCTGGTCTTCAGGAGCTGTTCACACTGAGGATTTTTTCTGGAGCTTTTATGAGGGGAAACTTGTGAAATTCCTTCAAGAGGAGTGTGACTCCATGTTCCAGATTGGCACAGTGGGCCTTTCCCATGGAGACCACTGGCTCAGAAAGAGTGACACATGTTGCTCCAGAATTTCTGAGCTAAGGAGAGTCTGAGGCTTTTTGTTGCTCATTATTACTGGGGCTTCTGAGTGTTGTTTTTTTCCTTTTGACCTATGTGTCCATCACTTGGGATTTCATGTATGGTGCTGTGTTTTTCAGCACATAATCTCTGGCTTTTTGGAGTCAGGAGGTGGCAGCTGCCTGGGGGAAGGAGTCAGTGACCCCCAGAGATCTGAAACAGCTGACTGAGGTGCCAGGAGTTGCTTTGGGTAGGGTTTGGCTTTTCTCTAATGCTGCAGCCTGTGGTGTGTTCAGTGCCCTCCTCAGCCCTGCCTTCCAGGGCCAGGACAGACCCCGAGGGAAGTGTTGATTCTGTTCAACTGGTTTGGTCTCTGATTTGGAACATCTCAGCCAGGGTGGCCTTCCCATCCCACACAGACATAAAGAGGACCAGCTGTTCCCAACGCCCCCAGTGCACGTGGGTGCCACCCTCCCTCCCTCTGGGGGGACAAATCCTTCTCCAGGCACAGTGGGCCAGGACAGCAAGAGATCAAAGGGGAGCTTTTCCTCCAGGAGCCAAGAGAGGCTTCCTGCCCTGATCCCCAGCACACTAGAATGGAGCCAGTGCAGCTTCCAGAGTACTTTGGAGTTATTTGAGCTTTTTGGTCTGTTTCCCCCCTTCTTTTATTTTCAGCCAGCTTTCCTTGTGTCGAAAATAGATGTCCCATTAGCTTAGGAGAAGCCCTTCCCAGTATGACTGACTAATCCTGTGCCCAGGCCTGGGGGAGGCAGCACCTCTCCCAAACCACTGTAAAACTGAGGATGTCATGCTTGCTTTGCCATCTCTGTGCTGAGTTTTCAGAGTATCTGACCATGCTGCTGCCACCGCCGCTGCTTTGTCGCCCACCAACACCCACGGGGCTCGAAATTCTCCCTGGCTTCCATCTCTTCTCCACTCCTGTCCTCCTCATGGGGCACTGCCCGGGGCTTCTGAGCATGCTGCTCTCCCATCCACCCAGGGCAGGGCTGGCTGGAGACAGCATGGGAAGCCTTTGCAAAGACATGATCCAATGCAGATGAGCAGAGCACGGAGCGCTTTTCCACCTGGATTTGTAGCGTAGCTCTTGGAGGTGACAGGAAGGGAAGGATCCCTGCTCTTCCCAGAGCTCCAGCTGCCCCTGTCAGAGCAGGATGTGCAGATCCAGGCTGAGGGCTGGGTGAGCTGTGGCTGCTCCCCCCATGGGTGCCCGAGCTGTGCCTCAGTCTGACCCATCTGACCCAGCAGGACCCCAGTATGGTTTGGAGAGGATCCCCTGTGTTCCCTGGCAGCTCTGACTGCCTCCATCCCTGCACACCAGAGTGCTGGGCAGCACTGCAGGGGCAGCAGGTGGACCAGGGCAGGAGGTATCAGGCTTCGCAGGAAATTGTTCCAGTCCCCCTGACTGAGAAGGGGCCAGGGCGTCTCCTGCCTCTCCATCCCAAAAGGTACCAACATCCCCAGCAGAGCCTGGCTGGGGTCGGTACAGCCTGCTGTGGTGGGAGGGAGGGCTGTGCTGTACAGGGAACATCATCCCCAGCCACGAGGGGCAAGAGGAGCCAGTGCTTGGTGTTCCATGCCTGGCTGCACTCGGGGAATGGGGGAGGCCAGGCCTCACACTGAGAACTTGCAGAGCCCATGCTGTGCAAAGGACAAGCCACAGAGTCCTTGAGGTTGGAAGAGACCTTAAAGATCATCAAGTCCAATTCCTGAAAAGCCTCCCCTGCTTCCCCCCATCTGCATGGTGCCATCCCTGGCCCACATCCCACGGTTGGCTGGTCCTGCCCTGCCCTCCTGTTCTGTTGGAGTCCCTGGCCCGGTGGGTGCTGTGGCATTTGCTGCGTGGGTTCCTCTGGCAGCCTTTGCTCATCCCAAGGCCACTCTTGGAATTGCTGACACACATCTGCTCCTCGGATTTTCCTTTTTGTTTTGCTCTGATTTACACATTGAAAATGGGGCCATCGTGGGAACACTCTCATTTTACTGTTATTTTTTTTATTTCCTTGGTTTTTATTTTTTTTACTTCCAAGGACACAATTTCGAGCCCTGAATTCTTCTCTTCTAACCTCCCTACTTTCATTGCAGATCTTACATTGTAATTTATTTTCTTTTCTTGTTTCTTCTTTCTTATGAAATGCGTAATGGTTGTGAATTTTAGTTATTATTAAATGAGATTCTTTTCCTGCTGTCTTGTCTTTTAGGTATGCTCAGCCACCCACCCATCCCCGTTTCTGAGCTGGCTGAACACACAGAGCATCTCAAAGCTAATGATAATCTGAAATTATCCCAAGAGTATGAGGTATGAGCAAGAGTGAGTGCTGTGCATGGGTTTGCAAAGCCAGGAATTAGGGAATTCAGGCAGGCCTTTATCCACATAAACATAGCTTTGTCCTGAGGATCTGAGTAGTTGAAACGTAAAAGTTTTCTATGGTTGGAGGTTGATTACTTTGTGCTTTACTGGGTTCAGTCCCAGATCATAAAAGGTTTGGGCCCTGAGCTGCTCCTGCCCCGTGAGCAGGGGCTGAGCTCTCCTGGAGGAGGGGATGCAGCTCTGGGAGGTGATTGCAGGATGGGCTGGGGAGTTGTGCTGGGTGTGCCTGTGTTTGGCTGCTGGACACAGAGAGGACCAAGCCAAGGAGTGTGACACCCAGGTTTAGACAGCTGAGGAAACTGTGTGATCTGTACCTTGTGCAGGGGCAGAGCAGGTGTGGGATGCTTCCAGTGCAGAGGGAATGGTTTGGGTTGGAAGGACCTTAAAGCCCCTCCAGTGCCACCCCTGCCATGGGCAGGGACACCTCCCACCAGCCCAGGGTGCTCCAACCTGGCCTTGGACACTCCCAGGGATCCAGGGGCAGCCACAGCTTCTCTGCCCACCCTGTGCCAGGGCCTGCCCACCCTCAGAAGAGACAATTTCTCCCAAATCTCTTCTAAACCTACTCTCAGTTTAAAGCCATATCCCCTTGTTTTACCACTCCATGCCCTTGTAAAAAAGTCTTTCTCCACTATTGGTTTTGTTGTTGAAAGCCATAAATGGCCCGATATTTTTAGCCTAATAACTAGTCTAGACTGCCTCAGTCTGTGTGCAGGGGGATATTGCCCAAACAAAGGGATGCTTCCTCCCTGCTCTTGACTCAGGGAAGCAGCCCCGTGCCCTCAGCCCCACAGCCCAGCCAGGGGGTTGGTCCCTGTTGGAGAAGGCACATTCTGCCCTGCTGGGCTCTCTCCCCCCACGCTGGGCCACGGGGGCAGCAGCAGCCCATTAATATGCTCCATCCAGATTCCAGAGGCTGATTTGCATAATGCCATATCCCAAGTGCCCTGGCTCTGTGCCAGCCCAACCTCCTCCAGTGGGAGAGCCAGAGCTGAACAAACATCACTAATGAAGTGAAGGCGAGGCATGATTAGAGGGATGGAGAGCAAACAGACACATTACAATAGTATAAATACCCATTAGTTAGAAATTCTCTGCAGCCAGAGTGCACGGGCACGCTTTGGAGGAGGGGTTTGGGTGGGTTTGTACCAGCGCTGCCACCACAGGCCTGGGGAGCTCCAGGGTGGGCACAGGCAGGGAGGGCAGCGGGGCCAGGCAAGGGTCAATCCCTGGCAGCTCAGAGGGATGGATCTGACCCCTGTCCCTGAGGGGTGGCAGGGAAAGGGAGAGCAAACAGCAGGAAATGGCTCGGCACGCTCCTGCCAAGCCTCCAATTGAGGCAAACCCCAAGGGCTCTGCAAAATGATGAAGGAATTAAGCCCTTGTTTTATTTAATTCTCTGGCTGAGGATTTAGAGGTAAACGTAATTAACCTAATTTCCATATCTGGGACAGCTGGACTTTAGAGAGAGAGGGGAAAAAAAAACCCTCCCCACCAAACCTGGCATAAATCACTAGGACGGGCAGAGGGGATTTTTCTCTCTGGTGCATTTAATTGTTTATTCCTTCATCCCTTCTAGGAAAAATCCATGTTGATTGAGTGTCTTCGGGAGGGGGTCCTTACCCTTGCCCTGTGCTGGGGGCTGCACTCCTTGCCCTGGGAGCAGGAAGCTGCCTCGTGCCAGGCTCCTGTGGGGATCTCTCTGCCCTCTGAACTGGGACCCCTTTGGTGCCGAGTGGGGCTGTAACCAACCCAGTGCAGCCTGTAATTGCACTGGGGCTTTTGCCATGATTTGCATCGTGCCAGAGGGGGAGTTAGCTCAGATACACTGCTGTGGGTGGCCAAGGGAGATGGGACATGAGCTGTGCCACTGGGGCTGTCCCACAGCAGGGCTGGGGGAAACAAACGGTGATCGCTCGTCCCTATGCAAGATCTTCTGAGCTGAAATGTCCCACGTGGGACAGGGTGTTCAGAGCTTGACTTGCTGCCCTTCTCCTCACTGACTCTTCCATTCTCTTCCCCAATTCCTCCAGTCCATTGACCCTGGCCAGCAGTTCACCTGGGAGCACTCCAACCTCGAGGTGAACAAGCCCAAGAACCGCTATGCGAACGTCATCGCCTACGACCACTCCCGGGTCATCCTGCTGCCCATCGAAGGTAGGGAGCAGCCCTGGTCCTACAGGGGAGGAGCTGCTGCAGGAACACACCCCACGTGCCCTGCTCCCTCCCTGTTTGTGTGGGGATAAAGTGTTTGAGGCCAGTCTTGTGTTGCCAAGAGCTAATCCTTGTAGCAGAGAGGATGTGGGATGTCCTGGTGACTGCCTGGTGAATGGAGAGGTTCATTCAGGAGCCTTTGTGAGCAGGGAATTGTTAGAATAATGTCCTTTGGTTGATTCCAAGGGTCCTGGGGAGGGGGAAGAGCTGGTCCTGAGGCAGCAGCAGAGTGTAGTGACTTCCCAAAAATCTGCACGTATCTGGCTTGGTCTGGCCTGCTGTTGGAGGGCTTTCAGTGTTTCTCCTTATGAAGCTGACTGTGTTCTAGCTTGGTTTAGTTCTGAGATTAATATTGTATGAGCCAAGGAAGGGAGAAGCTTTAAAAAGTTGCCTTGTCATTCAAGGGAAAGGAGAAGAACACAAGTGTAGGAGGAAAGGACACTTGGGCTGGTCTTGGATCACAGGATTGGATACAGGCAGCAGTCCCAGCTCTGTCCAGGGGCTCTGTGAGGGGCCAGTGGTGCAAATTTGATGGGCCAAGGTTGAATTTTCAAGCATCTGAGAGGTTCTGACATGTCCTGGCTGGTGTGCTCCTTCCTACAGGGCTGTATTTTATGCTCCGGGCTGGAAGATGAAAGGAGCTGGAGGAATCAATTGTTGCTTTCTCTTTGCTTTAAATCTGGCTTTGCCAAGGCCACAGAATGTCACTGACTGCTTGGTCAGGAGGAAGTAGTGGCTTTAATGCTGTGACTGCTCTGAATCTGGGCCTGTCACACAGCAAAGCACTGCAGGAGCTCCTGGCCACCCAGTTCAATCAGGGTGGGCCCCAGAGGGCTGGAGAGGAGATTCATTCTGGAAGCTCAGCCTTGGTCCCATTCCTGCACAGCCTCCTGCCTTCCCTCCTGGAGTGCCAGGCTGGGAGGGGATGGGGCCAGGAGCCCTCCAGAAATCCATTCAGAAGCCATTTGTGGCAGCAGCTGAAATGCTGAGTGCCCTTGAGGACTGGCAGGCAGCACCGAGGCCTTTTGCTGCAGCCCAGTTTGGTGCTGGTGCTGCTCCCCAGCCTTGGCTCCCCTCGAGACAGGAGGGAAGGGCTCAGCCCCACTTAATGATGGGGGAGCAGATCGTGCCAGCCTTGCCAGGTGCTCGGCTGCAATTAGCAATGGGCCAAACCACCCTCCAGCTCCGTGCCAGGCACAGCTCTCTAGAGCTGAACCTCAGCAGCTCTGCTTGCCAGGGTCCATTTTAACTTCAGAGCAGCTTTCTCCTGCCGTGTCCCAGTCGCTCTCTTCGCTCTGGCACTGCCTCCTGCTCATCCCAAACCCTCAAGCAAGAACCCACGAGCAGCTGTAACTCAATAGCCTGTAACTCTTGTGAGCAGAAAAAAAACCACTCCTAAAAATGACAGCGGGCAATTTACAGTGAGTCAAAGCCTGTAATTTCAAAGCCTTCACTGGCTGAGTCAAGCCTGCTTTTATTCCTTGCTCTGTCCAGCTGTAGCTCACTGCCTGGATGAGGTGATGGACCACACAGTCATCCACCAGCTGCGTTTGCTGCCTGGGCTTGGGGCATGCTGGGCCAAGGACTTGGGTTTGTCCTCCTGGAGGGCAGTGCAGCAGGAGCCCTGGGCCAGGACCTTGCTCCTGTTGGCCACAGAAGGAAAAACACCCTGATTTCATGGCTTGATACTTGGTCTCTCCAATAGCTTTTGCAAGGAGTTACTTGTCTCCCTGCAATGCAGGAGCTCGAGCTGGGAAAAACGTGCCAAGAGCCTGTTTCTCCCAGCTGTGATTCTGACCCAACAAGCCATGAAGGTGTTTCTGCAGGGGAATTCTCTCTAACAACATCCCTGCAAAGATCCCATGCCTCAAGCTGTATAAAATCCATTGCAATTCCCTGATTCTTTGGTTCCACACAGGAATTGTGGGCAGTGATTACATCAACGCCAACTACATCGATGGCTACAGGAAGCAGAACGCCTACATTGCCACTCAGGGGCCTCTGCCAGAGACCTTTGGAGACTTCTGGAGGATGGTGTGGGAGCAGCGTTCAGCTACTATTGTTATGATGACTAAGCTGGAGGAGAAATCACGGGTAAGAGGCATGAGAGGGATGACTGGTTAGTCATAATCCTGGGGGATTGGAGGGCAGAGTTGGGGAACAGCAAATCCCTTTGATGTGCAGCCAGTGGGGGATTTCTGCCTGCTTTGCCAGCACCCTGAAAATTCAGTGATTCACTGCTTTTTAAAAAACAAATCATTCACCCTGGAAAGCTGCAGCCTCCTTTGCAACTCCAGGAGAAGATCCCATTGCCTGCTCCGTTAGTTCTGTCTCAGAGTTGATCATGTGGCAGGTTTCACATTCAGTTCTCTCATATAACAAGCCCCAGTACATTCCCTTTAATCTTCAAGATCATTCCAGTCTGTTGTCCATGGGATTGATGTGGCATCAAAGCCCGTGCTTAGTCAGGAGGAGCTTTTCCTGCTGGGTCTGACCCTGTCCTGGTGCTCTGGAGAGACATTTCTTGCACCTCTCCTTCCCTTTGCCACCTGGAACCATCAGGGCAGTTTGGGAACAAGCTTCCCCAGCAGCAAAGGGTCTGTGCCAGCACTGAGCCATCCCTCCTGCCTTCCAGATCAAGTGTGACCAGTACTGGCCAGGCCGGGGCACGGACACGTACGGGATGATCCAGGTGACGTTACTGGACACCATCGAACTGGCCACGTTCTGTGTCCGCACCTTCTCCCTGCACAAGGTGAGCCTGTTGCTGCCCCCGTTTGCCCCAGAGGATGGAGGTGGGCTGTGCCCTCTGCCCACACAGCACGGGTGCTTTGGGGGTGCTGCTGCCCCTGACTCTGATGCTCCTGTGCCCCCCAGAATGGCTCCAGTGAGAAGCGCGAGGTGCGGCAGTTCCAGTTCACGGCGTGGCCCGACCACGGCGTGCCCGAGTATCCCACCCCCTTCCTGGCGTTCCTGAGGCGGGTGAAGACCTGCAATCCCCCCGATGCTGGTCCCATCGTGGTGCACTGCAGGTACCAGTTCCCCTCCCCTGGCTCTTGTGGGACCACCTGAGGGAGGCACGAGTTGAGGAGGCCGTGGGTGTGCACAGAGGGCTGCTGGTGAGGGCTGTCCTGTGGGGTGGGTTCCTGGGCAGGCTCTGAGCTGGTTCCATTGAGCACAGCACTGCCTGAGATGGTGAGGGGGGTGGTTTGCAACAAACCACTTGGATCAAGCTGTTTGCCAGGGCTGTGGTTCCTTCCTGATCACCCAGTGTGTGTGTTGGTCGCTCTCTGCCTCGTGCCCCTGTCTGTACCCTGGGTTTGTGGCACTGGGAAGATCCCTGCTCATGGGTGACCTCCTGCAGGAACTGCCCGAGCAGCACAATAACCCAGCCCCTCCTTCCTTCCCTCCTGTCCCCAGCGCGGGCGTCGGGCGGACCGGCTGCTTCATCGTCATCGATGCCATGCTGGAGAGGATCAAGCATGAGAAGACAGTGGACATTTATGGGCACGTCACTCTCATGAGGTCCCAGCGCAACTACATGGTGCAGACAGAGGACCAGTACAGCTTCATCCACGATGCCTTGCTCGAGGCCGTCGCCTGCGGCAACACCGAGGTGCCCGCCCGGAACCTCTACAGCTACATCCAGAAACTGGCACAGATCGAGGCCCGGGAGCACGTGACGGGCATGGAGCTGGAGTTCAAGGTAAGGGCTGCTGGCTGGCACAGCTCAGCATTCCTCACGGGGGCACAGCACACACGGAGCCTTTGGGAGGCTGATGGGAATGATGGGAACGTTCTGGTTCCATGTGCGAGGTAATTACTCGTCTGAGTTAACGCTGCTGCAGATCCCAGGGGAGACCTGCCTGGCACTGCAGAAGGCTCCTCTGGTCACTTCAAAGCAAGATGGAATTTGCTCTCTTTTGTGTTTCTTAATTTTTTATTATTATTCTAAAAGCTTTGCTCGGGGATCTGCTCGGACTCTGTCCCCACTCCCTGCAGGAGGGCTCCCTGAGGGAGGGAGGGAGGGAGGGGAGGTCAGTTGGTGTGCTGGCCCAGGCTGAGCAGGGCTGTGCTCTCTGTGCCCACAGCGTTTGGCCAACTCCAAAGCCCACACCTCCCGCTTCATCAGTGCCAACCTGCCCTGCAACAAGTTCAAGAACCGCCTGGTGAACATCATGCCCTACGAGACGACGCGGGTGTGTCTGCAGCCCATCCGTGGGGTCGAGGGCTCCGACTACATCAACGCCAGCTTCATTGATGGCTACAGGTACTGCTGCCCCCCTGGGCCTGGCACCGCAGCCCCACGGCTGGCTGGGCCCAGCACACACCCTGGTCCTTGTCACCACAGCAAGGGGAAGCCCTAGGGAAGTTTCCACATCCCCAAATCCAGCCTGCTGATAACGTTTTTGCCCTGTGGTCTTAAATGACTGAGCCCCTGGAGCAACCCGGCCCTTCTCCAGCTGCAGGGCCTAAACAGACACAGAGTGGCAGTGAGGGGTGGATTTTGCCTCGGGGGGTTTCTAAATATGGATAAGTGTTTTTATGATGTTTGTGATTTGGGGCTGTTGCAATCCTGACAGCTCCCCCAGGCAGCTGGTGGACCCCTTGGAAGTGCTATTTAGGAAAATTTTCACCATTGCCCTTTTTTTTTTGCCGTTAGCCCCAAAGACGCCTCCCCCTTTTCCACCTCACACTGTTCTTGTCCTTCCCGAGCGTTCCCATTTGCAGTCCTGCTCTCCAGCCTTCCCATGCACTGCCCAAAGCCTCGAGCCAGGCCCCTGACCATGCCCTGACCCCCCTCTCTGGCTCTCCCCAGGCAGCAGAAGGCCTACATTGCCACGCAGGGGCCGCTGGCAGAGACCACGGAGGATTTCTGGCGGATGCTGTGGGAGAACAACTCCACCATCGTTGTGATGCTGACCAAGCTTCGTGAGATGGGCCGGGTGAGTGGGGGCCGAGGGGGCCGGGGGGAGNAGGGACTAACAGGGACCTGTCTTGGCCCTGGGCAGGAGAAGTGCCACCAGTACTGGCCTGCGGAGCGCTCGGCACGGTACCAGTACTTCGTCGTGGATCCCATGGCAGAGTACAACATGCCCCAGTACATCCTGCGGGAGTTCAAGGTCACAGATGCCGGGGTAGGTGCTGGGGCTTCAACGCGGGGAGGGGAAGGGGCTGGGGCTGACAGGAAGCACGGGCTTTGGTGGGCTTGGGGGGTTTGAGTCCTTAAAGAAAGGCTGAGGTGAAAACCCTCTCTCTGGCAAAGTCTGGGATTATCAGTGGAGGAGAATTTACAGAATATCCTGGTTGGAAGGACCCACAAGAATCATCGAGTCCAGCTCCTGCCCTGGCACAGGACAGGGAGGGGGGTCAGGCTCTGCTCCCAGGGAACAGGGACAGGAGGAGAGGAAATGGCCTCAGGCTGGGCCAGGGGAGAGTCAGGTTGGACATCAGGAGGAATTTCTTCTTGGAAAGGGTTGTTAAATACTGGAAGGGGCTGCCCAGGGAGGGTTGGAGTGCCCAGCCCTGGAGGTGCCCAAGGCAGGACTGGCCGTGGCACTCAGAGCTCTGGGCTGGGGACAAGGTGGGCATCGGGCACAGGGTGGGCTCCGTGGGCTGGGAGGGCCTTTCCAGCCTCAGGGATTCTGTGACAACCCCAAGAATTGCACTGCGGACCCGAGAGCTCAGTTGTACTGAGGAACAGGACACACACACAGATTGTACTTGAGTCTTTGTTCTTAAAAATTGCCAGTAATTTCTAAGCTCTCTCACAGTCGTGAGTCACTTTGGTAGAAATGTGCCCGACTTTTGGATTTACCTGAGATGAAAGCAGAAAGGATTTCCCCTAAAAGCTAATAAAAACCTTGCAAAGGATTCTCTGCACCCTACAGAAAACGTGCACTTCTCTGGCTGGAAGAGGAGCCACTGTCACTCATGTTCAAAGGGACACATTCACTCCAATAATCTTCAGTTCAGTGTCAGATTTCTCATCTAAAGGAACACTCAAATTTGTTTAGCAAATGTTACCCTCCCTTTCACAGCAGAGTCTTTGCTTTTGAGGTTGTCAGAGTATTCCAGAACCTGATAATTCAATTTGCAAGGTTGAGAAGGAGGATGCCTCATCAGTCCTCGTAGAACAAGATTTATCTTCCTGTCAGCTGTAATTCTGACACTCTGGCAACACTTTGTGAAGATTGATAGAGAGGCCATCACCTCACCTTGACTGTTCCTTGCTGAAGACTCCATCTGTGCTGTCTGCAGTGGTCAGAGCTTTCAGCACCTGCCAGGATATGGATCTGTGCTGACAGCCCCACTCTGGGAATGTCAACTGCAACATAAGCAGCTTCATCATGGTGGATCTGGATAAGGAATATGTGTGCACTTGATTAGAACACAGAGTTGGCTCAACTTCTTGTGCCCTTTAACGAACTAGCAACAGATTTATTTTTTTTTAATTTCTTTTNAGTACTGGCCTGCGGAGCGCTCGGCACGGTACCAGTACTTCGTCGTGGATCCCATGGCAGAGTACAACATGCCCCAGTACATCCTGCGGGAGTTCAAGGTCACAGATGCCAGGGTAGGTGCTGGGGCTTCAACACGGGGAGGGGAAGGGGCTGGGGCTGACAGGAAGCACGGGCTTTGGTGGGCTTGGGGGGTTTGAGTCCTTAAAGAAAGGCTGAGGTGAAAACCCTCTCTCTGGCAAAGTCTGGGATTATCAGTGGAGGAGAATTTACAGAATATCCTGGTTGGAAGGACCCACNCATCATGGTGGATCTGGATAAGGAATATGTGTGCACTTGATTAGAACACAGAGTTGGCTCAACTTCTTGTGCCCTTTAACGAACTAGCAACAGATTTATTTTTTTTTAATTTCTTTTTTGCCTCTTCTACGTGTTCTCACAACTCCAGACTGTTCTAACTGTTCCTGTTTTCTCCCCCAGGATGGTCAGTCACGAACTGTTCGTCAGTTCCAGTTCACTGACTGGCCAGAACAAGGTGTGCCAAAATCAGGAGAAGGTTTTATTGACTTCATTGGACAGGTACACAAGACCAAGGAGCAGTTTGGCCAGGACGGCCCCATCTCTGTCCACTGCAGGTAGGCAGGTGCAGATGGAAGCACCTCTTGCACCTCCAGATGAATAAGGAATTGAAATCCAGCTATTTCCCCATCTTTGCAGGCAGAGTTCTTGGAGGGCTCAGTGCCAAACACTTGCTTCTGCACCCAAATCCATCTCCCTTCAGGCCTGGGCACTGCCCGCAAGGCTTTTGACACTTCATAATTAGAGGAGGGGTATAAAAATGCTGATACACTCATAGTGTTTTTTATATATATAATGCATGTAATATATATTATACCTGACCTACAAAGTTAGAAATACTGTTTTTGCCACTTCCAGCCCCATTCTGCACCACTATTGGTTGCTGACAGCAAGAACTGTCCCTCCCCCCTCCTGGGCAGGAGAGGATGAGCCATTCCTCCAACCAGCAAAGTTAATGTTCCATATTAGGGCTGCTGTTGCCCCTGTAACAGTCCCTGTCCCCTGTGCCTGCAGTGCTGGCGTGGGCAGGACCGGCGTGTTCATCACGCTCAGCATCGTCCTGGAGCGGATGCGCTACGAGGGCGTCGTCGACATTTTCCAGACAGTGAAGATGCTGCGAACACAACGACCTGCCATGGTGCAGACAGAGGTGAGCAGGGTGGGACCCTGGGCTGCCCTGGCCAAGTCCAAGGTGCTTCCAGCCTTCAGAATCGTGGAGTGGTTTGGGCTGGGAGCGATCTTAAACCCTTCTCGTTCCACCCCATGTGCAGGGACAGCTCCCACCCCGCCCCTGTTCCCAGCCCAGCCTTCACCAGACCCTGCCCTGAGGTCACTCAGCAAGCCCAGCCTGCACTGCTGATTGTACCTAAATAACGCTACAGAAATAAATAAATGCCAATTCCTATTGTTATAAAGTCTCTTAGGGATTCCATCTCTGTCTGGCAGCCTCAGACTCACCTGCCTCTCAGCACAGCCCACACTGCTGAGGGGGGAGATGTTTTGGGCCTGAGACACAAAGGGACATGAAGGGATGGGCTGGGCTTTCCTCCCCCAGGGAGTCAGGGGGGTTCCTGCTCAGCTTTGTGCTGCCTGGAAAGCAGGACAGGGACCTGAGGAGCCTTTCCCACCTCTGAAGTTGGTTCTCTTTGCTCCTGGCAGGATGAATACCAGTTCTGTTACCAGGCAGCTCTGGAGTATCTGGGAAGTTTTGATCACTATGCAACATAAAAAGCCATCGTTGTGCAGACTCTACCAACCACTTCAGTCCTGGAAGGCCTCTTCTGACCCAGGAGGAGCGCTTGAACTTACAAAACTGACTCAGAAGAAGTACCTTTTCATGTGGACAATGCATCGGGGAGCAGGGGGAGCAGTGGAAGGAGCAGCCCTTGGGGAACTCCATGGTGTAACCTGGCCCGCCCCAGGAGCACGAGGGGCTGAGGGGCTGCTGCCAGGGGGGAACTCTGGTTACCTCAAGTGGTGGTGGCTGTGGAGGACGGATGGACACGGTGACAACAGATCCAAAAGCTCAAACACACCTTGGGAAACGTTTCTGCTGGAGAAGGGAAGGAAAAAAATGACTTTGGTTACATCATTAGAGTTCAGTTTATTTACTAATATAGTTGGCAGTCTTTAAAGGAAGTCACTTGCAGAATTGAAGGTGTTCTGTGAAAGAAAAGGACCTAAATCTCAGCACTTGGGCAAACTTAGGGTCAGGAGTTCTTCTAGCTGGAGTCTTAATAACCTCAGTAGCAGCACTGGGAGGATTCTGGGCTTGCAGGCACCTTGCAAACAGCATTCACCGAATGCCCCTGCCACGCCAGAGGTTTTATAGCTCACATTTTGAATACTTGGAACATTCCTCATTTCTTCTAATTCCAAAATTTATTTTTTAGGATATTTAAAATGATAGAGGAAGAGAAAGAGAGAGAAATACCAAACCCCAGAGCTGGCTGTGTGGGGTGGCCCCCTCCCCTGGGCTCACTCTCTGCTGGCTCTGCTCCCCTTCCCAGCACATCTGGCTTTGCTTGGAGCAGGGTGGGACACCCCGAACAGAGAGGCAGCCCCTTCCCCAGGCTCTTTGCACATTCACCCCCATTCCTGCTGGGAGCATCTCCCTGCCAGGAGCCCCAGAAACACCCACAATGAGCTATTCCCAATATCCAAGTGGTTCTTGCTGCCAGCCCTCACCTCTGGGAGCCACGTGGAGCTACTCTCAGGACTGTCCCAGGACCACCTTGGCCCAGCTCCCCCACTGCTCCCAGTCCCTGGCACAGCTCCCAACGTGCCCCAGCTGTCAAAGAACTGGGAAAGATCCAGGAAGGTGCATCCAACAATGGCAAATACTGTGAGTGGCTTTCTTTAAAGTATCGATGTAACTGTAACAAGTGACATTACCTTTTTTTTTAAATAGTGTATTTTTTCCTTTTTTTTTTTAAAAAAAAGACAAAGAATATCAGTCAATGAATTTAAAAGAAAAATTTGCTTATTTGTTCATATTATGTTCAAAGACAGTCTATTTTTTCACTGTAGAAATGTTACGTGTAATGGCTGTGATATATAAAAATGCAGTGCAAATTGCTACTTCTACATATTGCTTTTCTACCATTTAAAAGGTTTAACTTGCTCATGTAAGAACAAAATGTCCTTTCTAGATTCTTTTTTATTTTATTTTTTGGGTTTTTTTGTGCTCTTTTGTTTCCAATCACAGACATATCCCATGTCCCTGGAAGGGTGGGAGAGCAGCAGGGGGAGAGGTGGTGGCAGTGCCAGTCCCTTCCCTTCAGCAGGGCCAGGACTGAACTGGGAGATGCAACAGCCCCAGTGGAGACAGTGGGAGCCCCGAGTGCAGCCTGGGCACCCAGGAGGGGGTTTTGTATTGCCCAGGGCTGTCTGTGTGCTGGGGGAGCTGAAATGCTTCCCCAGGTGTCCATGCTGAGGAGATTCCCTGCACAGGGACAGGATTTCTGGGAAAGAACACACACCCCGAGCTCTGCTTGCCTCTGACTTTTCCCTTTTTTTATTTTTCTAGAAGGGGTAATCATGGCCATCAAGTGCTGCCCAGAAACCCCCACACGACCCATTTCCTGTCTTTAACTGATAAAAAGAAAAAAAAAAAAGAAAAAAAAGAACCAACTGAAAGGCTTCTTCGAGATTTTACTTATTTGTGTGAAAGTTGCCCAAATTTCTAAGTATGTTGCAGCAAAATCTTACTGGACAATTTGGGGGGAGGGGGGAGGTTTTTTTCTTTGTATGAGAGCAAAGTGCTGTTGCTTTCACACTGTTATTTCAAACTGAAACAGTAAGTGGTTTTCATACCACGGTGTATGTAGATATATTGACTTTGTATTAAAGGAAGATTGTCTGAGCCCTGGCTGTGCCCGTGTGTGGGGGGAGAGGGCAGGGAACGGGGCAGCTGCTCTGGGGGGCTCCCAAACCTTCCTCCTCCTGCTGCTGCTGCCCAGGGCCAAGGAGCAGGTTCCTCTCCCTCTGCTCCTGCTAAAAACAGTCCCTGTCCAAGCCAAACGTGGCTGCAAAGGAACAGCCTCATCTGGGAGCTTTTGGGCAAACAGTGACTGCTCAGGGATGGCACAGGCTCCAGGGGGCTGGTTTGGTGAGGGAGGGGCAGCGGCACAGACAGGGCTGGGGAGGGACTGGATGGGCTTTACGGTCCTTCCAACCCAAACCAGTCTGTGCTGAGCTGCTGAAAACCTCCTGTCCCACTGAACCAGACCCTGCTAAGCCAAGGCTCTCCTAGGTCTGTGCCAACCCTGGCTCCCACTCACAGGTGGGCTCAGCCCAGCAGGACAGGCTGGTGGGGACCCGGTTTGGGGGATGATGGGATGGTTCTGCATCAGGGATTCTTCCCTCTGTCCCAGCACAGCCCCCTCCCCTGACACCACCAGCAGCAGCTTGACTCGAGCTTAAAGAAAAGAACAAAAAATTAATTAGGAAGTTCACACCAAACCATAATGAGCCCTCAGGTGAGCTGAGATCCCAGAGAATTACATCACCTCCCAAAGTGTTACTGCATGTGCTACATGGAGCAGGGAGAGAGCCAACCAAACATCAAACAGCAACACCCCTGATGGCACAGGGGAAAGCAGAAAGGAATAAACCCCAGAAATCTCGTGGTTTATAACCCTGTCTCGTGTATGTGTGTCCCTCCAGGCAGTCCTGGGAGTAGTAACGAGTTTTGAAAATTCATACTCTGCACCCAAAGAGAATTTGGAGCAGGAGTGGCTCCACAGCTCAGCCACACGACAGGACAGAGGCCTCTCCCCAGCCCTGCAGGAGGGGACTTTGGTGCTCACTTTAAGTTATCACTCAAGAATGGAAAAACTGATCTTTCCGCTGAGCTCTCTTCCTCCCCCTCCCTGCTTTCCCCCCTACCTGCACTCCCCGCACTGCTATTCCTGGCTCTCCCTGACGTTAATCACTCCCATCACTGCTCTCCAGGCTCTTACTTTGGTTCCATCCCTCTCTGAGCTGGCGTGACCGTCCCCCGGGCTCAGCTGCAAACCCCACACAGAACTGAAATGAGTTCCACTCGGAGCACAGGGAGGTGAGTGACAAAGAGAATGGGAACAACAGCTGGGGACTAAGTAAATCTTTCAGAAAAACCCCAAGCAACACCACAGGAAGCCAGTTAGGGAAGCAAATAGAGAATGAAATCTCACTGGAGACCAAGAGAACCAAGCTGTGCCAGTCCTTGCACTTTCAGATCCCTAAAGATTCCATGAGGAGAGCCAAAAGGAGGGTAAGGCAAGAGCAGAGACCACAAATGAGCTCCCAAGGGCAAGGAGGGGTAAAGGAAAACCTGCTGTGACCTGATCCCAGCCCCACCAACGCCTCACTGGAACACTGGCTCCTTTGGCTCAGCTCCCTTAATTCATCCCACAAAACTCTGCCCAGCTTCATTTTATCCCACCAGACAGGAGCAGGTTTGATGCTGAAGGCCAGGACATCCTCCCTCAGCCTTCCTGGGGAAAGCAGCTGCTGCTGGAATTCCCTCCCAGCTCTGGTTTCTGGGTGTGACAGCCCCACATGCTCGAGCTGTGGTTAATGGATGGTGACCCGGCCAGTTCCAGGCTCTGGGATGTTCCTGGGTCACCCCGATTGCCCCCTGGTGCCCATCCCGGCTGCAAAGAGCAAATCATCCTGAGATCAGAGTTCCTGCTCCAAGCTCAGCATCCCACAGCTCCCCGTGCCAGACAGTGCCAGCCTCAAACCTGGCACGGGGCTGACTTTCCTTTTAATTACCCACTAAGTGATGGCCCATTAATGCCCGATTCCTGCAGGGTGGGAGGGGAGCCTCTTGTTCCTGACTGTTCCCAGGGTTTTTTCACTCTCTCTGTCTCTCCTTTCTCTTTCCCACGAGCTCTGACAGCTTTGACAGCGAGTTTATTGGAGCAGGGGTGGAAGGAGTAAATCATTGCAGGTAATGTTTTTATAGCAAAGGGCTGTCACAAGGGCTCTACATCGACACGATTCCTGCCAGAGGAGCGGGGTTAAGGCACGGACAGTGGTTTTACAGGGGACTCTCAAAGCCCTCTGTTATTAGAGAGAAGGACACTGAGAATGGAGCCAAACCCATCCCTCCAGAACAGGTTACAGCACTGGCCTCCCTCAGGGAGTGCCCAGGGCTTATCGCAGTGCCTGCTCCAAGAGCAGCACCCCCGGCAGGGGGTTCAGAGCTGCCCCCAGCCCTGGCCACTGCTGGCCCCATCTGCAGGGACCCCAAGGTGAGCTCCTGCATCACCCTGCCAGCCCTGGGCAGCCCCCGCGGGATCCCCCAGCATTCCTGGCATCATTTCCAGGCTCAGAGCAGCAGAGAGCCCTTCCCAGAGGTCCAGAAGGAACAGGCTTGTCCCAGTTCCCATTTACACCACACTGGGCAAAACCAGTTTGTGCCTCAGTCCAAATTTGCAGCAGCCTCGATGCCAAATCCCTGAGGGATTGATTTGCAGAAGCCCCCAGGCCCCTGCACTGCCCCAAACCAAGAGCCCCTCAGTCCCCTCCAGCAGAACAAAGGCTTTAAAGTAGCTGTGGCTGTAATTTACATTCCAGAGGAAAGGGAAAAGCTTTTCTTGGTTTACAGAATTACCCAAGTGGCAAAGCAGTTCCCAGGCCAGGAGAAATTCCTCACGTTGCAATATGCTTTAATTATACCAAGAGCAGCAGTAAGAGAATAAAAAATCAATTCCTTCTCCTAAATAAGATGGTTGCAAATTCCAAGTCAGTAAGTGAACAGATGTAGAACTGAAATGGAAAAAGTAAATACCCTCAGAGGCACAGAGAAAGTTGTCTTACTATCACTACAAGTTCATCCCCTGGGAAAGGGATACAGGGAACCAGCTCCCAGCCTTCCTGAGGAGCTCAATAATCCTTCCCCTGCAGTGTCACAGGGGGCACCTGAGCTGGCACAGCCCCTGCACTGCACCCACAGCTGCTCCTGCTCTTGGCACCACCCTCAGCTCATCCAACACCAACTCTGGGCACAGTCAGAGCCACCCCAGACCTGCAGGGCAGCTCCTGCTCTTCCCATGAGGCCACACAGCCCATGAGCCTGGAGAGGAGCCCTGCCCACCACTGAACCCCCCTGGCACAGGTGCCCAGAGCAGCTGTGGCTGCCCCACCAGCCCTGGAGGTGCCCAAGGCCAGGCTGGAGCACCCTGGGACAGTGCAAGGTGTCCCTGCCCGTGGCAGGGGGTGGAAGGACCTGGGGATGTGGCTGAAGCCTAAACAGCAGCTATTTAATAACACCACACTCTCTCCAGCCATTTCTTGTATTCACCCCAATCTATCTTTAATCTCCCTATTTTTCCATTGTCTACTTATCCCTCCCTCGAGTGGGAACCCCAGATCCCTTTGTGCTTTGCAGAGATCAGAGCCTGATGTCTCCATCTTTATCTCCTGAATCAGCACACACAACTCCCTGCAGCCACTAAAGGGACAAATTCCTGATTAAGGGAGTTGGGCCCATCCATCTGTGCCCACCCCAGCCCCACACATGCACAACATTCCCCCAGATTAACAGGTTACACAAGACCTTTATCCCAGGCTTACTGAGGATAATAAACCCCTCTGAAAAAAACTGTGTCCAAATGATTAGGGGGAAAAAAATCTCTTTTCTTTAAATACATAACGTTATGCCTGAGCTGTATGTAAGGGGTTGTCCAGGAAATTGCTAAACATATTCAGGTTCCACTTTCACCAGGCCCTGCTGCCACTCCTGGCTGGGAGGGCCAAGCCCATCCCAGAGGAATAGCTGGCAGCCCTGGCAGGATGGGGGTGGCAAACTGGCATTGCTGTGAACAAAGAACTCAACAGAGATATTTTTATACAATATACAATGCTTAAGGCTCAGCCTGGACTGTGACTCAGGTCTAGAGCAGAGCCAATTCCTTCACTGCCCACAGCCAAACCAGCCAACACCCAGGGACACACAGAACAACCCAGTGGGAATGGGACTTCTTCTGGTTCCTCCTTTCAGTTCAGCCCCTCAGAGACAGCAAAGGCAGCTCCACTAACAAACCTTGACCTGCTTTCTAACACAACTCAGCAGGGCACAACCTCACCAAGACACTTCACCAAGGCCAGAATGTTGGAAGGCACCTCCAGTGTGTTCCAAACTCCCCCAGCTGTTCCCCCACCATCCCCCCCAACATTCCTGCAACATCTGGGCAAGCAAAGGGCTGGGACCAGGGACTGCAGCCACAGGTGTTCCCCAAGGACACAGTGACAGCACCTTCAACAGCAGCACAAACCTCCATACAACCAGTTTAAAATAGATAAAACTGAAGCAACACTTTCTGCACTGTTATATTTAACAAACAGAAAAGGACACATTTAAATGTATTCTCCCAAAACCTGGGGGAGGAAGGAGGGTGCAGTTGGGGTCTCAAACACATCCATCCTCACTTCCTCCAGAACACACAAAGAAATGAGCTGCTGGAGCTTTGCCTCGGGGGTGAGGTGCAAACCTTCCCACAGCCCAGGCAGAGCCTGCACCTCTCTGAATCACACAGCCAGAAATACAAGAAATGACAAAAAAACCCACAAATGGCTAAAATAAACCCCCTCGGGCCCTGCAGATATTGGCTCTGGGATATTTTTAGAGGTTGGGGAGGAGATGCTGGAGGTGCCTTCAGGGCAGTGATGCCACTGAGCCCCCAGCAGCAGGAGAGGGACCTGAGCCTGCCCTGGGCCTTTGGGGGGCTCCTGATGCCACAGGGTCACCACAGCTCTGGAGGAGACCTGGAGCTACATCAGCTCTTCCACACCATCAAACCCCCCACAGCCTCCACAAGTGCCCTGGTGCTTCACTCCCAGGGATCCAGGGGCAGCCACAGCTTCCCTGCCCACCCTGTGCCAGGGCCTGCCCACCCTCCCAGGGAGGGATTCCTTCCCAGGATCCCACCCAACCCTTCCCTCCCTCAGTTTGAAGCCACCCCCTCCTGCATCACACCTGGAGCACAAACACCACTCACCTTGTCCTGCAGCCACAGGGAAGGTGAAGCTCTGGGTGACTCCAGGCCCTGCCATGGGGCAGGCACAGCCACAATGGCCCCGGGGCACTGCAGGAGCAGCAGTGAGCAGGACCAGGGGCTGCAAAGTGGCATCAGGTGTGAGTGGTTTGGGCCATCAGGTGTGAGGGGTTTGGGCCATCAGGTGTGAGTGGTTTGGGCCATCAGGTGTGAGGGGTTTGGGCCCACCAGGTGTGAGTGGTTTGGGCCACCAGGTGTGAGGGGTTTGGGCCCACCAGGTATGAGTAGTTTAGGCCCACCAGGTGTGTGTGGTTTGGGCAGCAGCAGCTGAAGGCAATTACTATTTCTCTGTAATGAGGAAATCTGCTACAGCTGCCACACAAGAGAAAGGACCTTAAAAATGTTTAAGAAGAGCATTGCTAGAAAAATTGCCTTTCCCAAATGAAAAGCAAGCTGGTTGCTGGCCCTCGTGCCCTCAGCTCTGGAGGCTGCCACGCTCAGGAGATGCTGCTCAGCTTTAGGCTCCTCTGCCAACACTTCCAGGCTGTTTGTCTGGCAGGGCTCTTTGTAAGGACAGGAGGGACATTTGTGCTGTCCCTGTTCCCCCCCAGGCTCAGGGAGGTGCTGGGAAGAGGGACCCTGGTGCCAGCAGGGCTGCCCTGCCAGGATCAGCTGGCAGGGGCACAGGAGGAGCCATCTGTGCCAGTGCCAGAGGGATGTGGCACCTCACGGCTCATCCCACGCTGCAGACACAGGAGAGGCACAAAAACCATCCAGGGCTCCTTGACAGGGCAGGTCAGAGGCAGAGGGGGCTCTGTCCACACGTGGCATCTGAAAGACAAATGTGACCTTTTTCAGCAGGAGGAAACACTTGCCCACTTTTTTGGCCTCCTCTGTCCCACTGCCCATCTCCCACCCCCATCTCATCACACCCAGCTCCCACCCTGCTCTCCTCTGAGCTCTTGCACTTGCAGGGGGTGGTTGTATTTTAGGGTATCCCCTCTTAGCTACAGATATTTGTAGGCTGAAACCTAAAGATAAATCAAACCAAATTACTATTCCCCCAGGAAAAGCAGATTCAAATTGCTATGCAATTTTTTATCTAAATAATGTTTAAATTTTAAAAAGGGGGGAGAAAAAACTAATTACATCTTTGTGTGGAAGATCATAAATCACATAATTACAATGGGAACCTCTGCATCTTTCCAACAGACCAAAAGCAGACTACACAAGTTCTTATCTCATTACTGTTTAATTAAGAATTATGTTTGAGCATCTTCTTTTTAATTATCACAGAGCCCAGATGACTTCTAATCTCCTTTTTACCCAAAATGAGGGAAGGTGCAGTCCAAAACGGGCACTAATGAATTTACAATTTGCTCTTTGGGGAACTTTAATAAAATTTACTCCACAGAGAAGATTAACAGTGATAAAGTGAACTTCCAAAGAGAACATTTGGTTCTTTCAATTGGCATCACACGACTGTAAGGAGCTTCTGCAGGGGATGCTGAGGGGTTGCTTTTTGGGGCAGGGATGGGAGTGCCCCACGTGGTTCTGTGACCCCAAAACACCTCCCTGGAGGAGACAGCAGTGATGGGGGGAATGGGGAGCACAGAAATCAGCACCTGTGTCTGCAAATGCTCCCTGGCCTGGGAAAGGCTTCCTGCCCTTCAGGGGAAAAGGCAATCAGATCACAGCACTTGATCCTGCACTGAGCACAGAAATCTCAACCAGCAGTGGCAGAGAAAGTCTGGGGAAAGCTGCACTTTATGGGGTTTTGCTGCCTTGGATGAAACCCCTTTCCAGAGGCTGCAGGGGCTTTGTGTGCCCTCCAGCAGAGCAGGAGGCAGAGGATTCCTCCAGCTCCTCAGGTCACAGAATGGGTTGGGCTGGAAGGACCTCAAAGCCCCTCCAGTGCCACCCCTACCATGGGCAGGGACACCTCCCACCAGCCCAGGGTGCTCCAACCTGGCCTTGGACACTTCCAGGGATGATGGGGCAGCCACAGCTTCTCTGCCCACCCTGTGCCAGGGCCTGCCCACCCTCCCAGGGAGGAATTCCCAATATTCCATCTATCCCTGCCCTCTGGCACTGGGAAGTTCCATTTCCCTCCTCTAAACATCAGGGGAAACTTTTCCCCACCAAAACCTTTCCCCACTGAGGTCTCTGCCCTGCTGCCCATTGTCACCTGAGGTGACAACCTGCAAAGCACACACATCTCTTTTTCCAAGCCCAGCACACAGCAAACACCTTTTAATTCAATTGGTTGAATCGACACAGAGAGATTATTAGTTTTCAGTAAGATTTGATTCAATTAATTAGCCTGAAAATATCAGCACAGCCAGGCAAGCAAAGAAAAACAGAGATAAATCCCTGCCATGGTGCTGCTTCATCTTTTAAAGGCAATTAACTCTTAGTTATTAGCTTTTAATTAGGGAATAATAATGACACCATTAATACAGTTTATTATACTTGTCAGCAGACAGCTGTTCCAACCAGATTCTATTATCAGATCTTGGAGACTTTTGTCTGCTCCTTGTTCAGGGGGAGCAGAGACTCCCCAGCCCCAACCCTCTGTCTCTGCCCCCACTGGGCTCTGGCTCCCACCCCACTCCCCTCGTGAGAGGGAGGCAGAAGGAGCATCAGCTCCCTCCCACCCTCCAAAGGTGCCCTCCATAATTACCAGAGACTTTAGTGTTTTGGTAAATAACCATCTGAAAGGGCTGTTGCCTCTCCCAGAATCCTGGGGGCAGCAGGATCCAGCCTGGCCTGTGCCTTTGCTGTGTCTCTCCTGGTAATTCCCATCCTTCCTGGAGGGGGGAATGCTGGAGCTGAGCCAAAGCTGCTCAAACACCTCAGCTCAAAACCAGAACCATCCCTGAGCACTGGGATCTCACACAGTTGTGCTCAGGCAGATTTTTCACTACAGGCTGACAAAATCTCCCACTAATCACCCAGCCCAGGCCACAAAGCTCGTGGATTGCAGTGCTAATTCCATGTTACACTGAATTCCAGATTAATCAGACACAGTGTCTTCAGCTCCAAGGGGCTCCAAATTAAGGTAAGAAGGAAACCTCATCTCCAACGAGAGCCACGAGGAAATCAAACATGCTCCCCAACCCTTCTCCCACCAAGGAGCAAAGTGTCCAGTGCCCCTTCTGTCCCTGCACTCAGCCCAAATTTAACCTGTTTGCCCAGGCAGCTGAACCCCTGCTCCTCTCCAGGGCTGCAGCACCGTGGCTGACTGACCATTCCCTCCTCATCAAAGACAATTTGCTGTGTGTTCCAGAGATGGCTCTGTTAAGTGAAGCAGATGAGCAGTGGATCTGGCCATTTATTTATTTTTAAACCCTGATCTGGGGCACAGGGGAGGGTTTCACTCCTGTTTCAGGCACAGCCTGGCTCTGAGCTCCTTTGCTGGGGGATATTAGCAGCTGGCCTGTGAAATGGCAAGGCTGGGGTGCAGAGGGAAGCCAAAGTCAACTGTGCTGAAACAGAGCCAAACTCCTATTTATTGCACAGGAAAAGTGGTTAAGCTGTGGTCGCTGTGTCATTCCAAACAGTATTTGCACAGTGACCTTTACATTTCCCCTCTTGGAAACTAAAAAGGTAATTGTTTCACTGCTCTCATACAGAATAAATACCTCCCAACGATTTGCTATTGGTGAGCAAGTAACCCAGGGACTCTTCTTCTGCCATCAAAGCTGCCAAATCATTCTGTGTCAACAGCTCCAGCTCATCTGAGCCTTGACATTGTGCCAAAACTGCCTTTTTGTGTGTATGTGCCAGCACAATTGTTCATGGGAATGTGGGGCTGGAAACCAGGAGCCCACAGGGCCCTCTCTGGGTGTTTCTGCTGCAGTCTCAAGCAATTTGCTCCATCTTTGTTCCCCCTGGCAGAGTCCAGGAGCACTGCAGGGATCACCTGGATCAGGGACTCTGAAGCTCATCACACCATTTATATTTCACAGGGTTAAACTCATTTTCAGGGTCTCCTCACTGGGGAGGAGGGACAGGCCCCAGGGAAGGGCTGGGGCTGTGCCAGGGGGTTGGGATGGGTATCAGGAAAAGGCTCTTCCCCCAGAGGGTGGTGGGCACTGACCAGGCTCCCCTGGGCAGTGGGCACAGCCCCGAGGCTGCCAGAGCTCCAGGAGGGTTTGGATGCTGCTGCTCTGTGCATGCCCTGCAGACAGGCAGGTGAGTGCCCTGGGCAGCAGCAGACACCAGTCAGATGGGGACAGTGGGCATAGCTGTTGTCACCCCTCCCTGGGCAGAGGGGCAGCCCTGCCCTTGGCAGCCCCTGCTCTCACCCAAGAACAGCCACGGGCCTGGCAAAGCCCTTCCACCAACCCACGCTCCTGCCAAGGCACTTTGCAGGTTGGGGCTTTGCAATCAGTAATTGCTGCAAAAAGGGTGCAAAAAGCTTCTTTGGCCACCTTTAGCTGTGTGGAGGAGAGGGAAAAGAAGCTCAAAGAAAAGTAACGAGGACCTGCCAAAGGAACCTGCTGCAGGAAAGGCTTCCCTTTGTGCTGTGAGGAAACAGAGAGAACTGACACCAACACCGTGCTGATCCACCTGCACCTTCCCCCAGTCCCCCTGGAGTGTGCCCAGCACCACACCATGTGTGTCCTTGGGACAACTCAACTCACCTTTAAACTGATCCAGCACCCTCAAAGCCAAGTTCAGGTTAAACCAGCTCCTGATCACCTTAGAAAAACCTCGCCGAGCGAAGGGCTCCGACCAAAGCCCGGGCACACTTCCAGGAGGGAATTGCACCTGTTTAATGAGCAGTTGTATTAAACTGGTGCAATTTGTTCAAGCTGAAGGAGAACTGCTGATGGAGAACTAATACAAACAGCAAGGGGAGAGGAACAGACACAAATCCTCACGGAATAACCTCAAGAAATAGAAGCTCTGCCGAGGTGGCCAAAGCACAGATGTCTGCAGCCTGGGACAAGGTTATTCCATCAGCTGCTCTCTCCCTAAACTGAGCAGCCACAAAAGGGAAGCAAAAAGGAAAGGGGTGAGTACCTGAGAGCCCCTGGTGCCCTTCCCTGGCCAGGCTGAGGCTGGAAAGGAGGGGAGGCCATGGATGGGAAAGCCACAAACCCCCCCTGTGGACACGGAGCTGCACCCAGGAGATTTGCAGGAATGCACTTGCAAGAAGAGCTGTTTCCACAGGAAACCAAAATGGGAACCAAGAGTTTGGTTCCACAGGACCAAAGTGAGACCCCAGGCCCAGCAGAGGACAAAAGGGGACAATGTGTCCTCAGGCTGCTGGGGGGTTGGGGCTGTCCATTCGGGCCCACCACTGACCAGCCAGCACTGCTGGTTTCAGTTCTCTGTCTAATCCTGTCCTTCACAACTCCAGGAAGGAATTGTCTCTTCCATTTCTTCTTGCCAAGCTAAGGGTCTCCAGTGAACAAACCTCCATGCCTGTCCCCCTGCCCAGGCACAGGGTGAGGCCCTGCTGGCCTTGGAGGAGGAATGAGCTGTGCTGGAGTTGGCACAGACTGAGTGTGGAAAAGGCAAAGGAAGGAACCAAGCTATGCTTTTGTTGCCTCAGCTGTGCAGGTTGAGAGATACCCCCAGAGAACCTCCAGGGGTAAGGAGCATGAGCCTGGAGGAGGAGGGGAAGGAGCTGTGCTCATCCCACTGCCCCCAGCCCTGAGGGAAGCACAGGAGGCAAAGCTCAACCCTTGCAGCATTCCCATCCTCTCCCTGAGGGCTCCCTGGGCACAGCAGAACCTCCTCTGACCCCACACCATCCACATTTCAAGGCACCTTTCAAATGATATCAGTTCTTAGGACAGCAACACAGCAGACCTTAAACCCAAAGGTAAGCTTTGTGTGGCTCTGAATTCCAAGGGAGTTCCCACCAGCAGCTTCTTCCCACCAGGACCATTCCTTGGATCAGCTGCCAAAGTCCAGAAAAGCTGGAGATTTCTTTCACATAACCTGCAGCATCAGCCTCAACCTGCAGCAACTGGAGAGGGATTTGTCAAAAAGTAGGAGGGCTCAGGATGAGAAATCAAGGTGATTAAAGGAAGGGTCAGGAAGATGCTCTTTGGGGAGATTCAACCTCCCCCAGGACTTGGAAAGGCCATGGAAGGGTATGAAGCAGATCCCAAAAGGGAAGTAGCAAACTGGGGATTTAAAGGATAAAGGATTTTGGAACCCGCTCTGGCTCTTCAGCAACCACAGCTCTCCTCAATGAGCCAGATGGAGCAAATCCTGCACCTTGGACAAAACTGCAGGGCAAGCCTGGTTCTTAAATTGGGGAGGGGGTGCAAAGACAGACCTCTGCTCCTGCACAGACACCAGGAGGAAGGGAGCGACCCTCTTCTTCATCAGCCTCAGCTTCTCTTGGCACAGATTAATCAGCCACCTCCTCCTGCTGTACAGAAAGACTTGAAACTTAGAAATGAAGAGACTTCAAGCCCCCAAAAAGTGTCATTCTGAAATGCTCAACAGCCTTTAATTCATTTTGAACCTAGAGGCAAAGGAAAAAATAGGCAAAAAATACATCACAGCCTTAATCTAGGGGGAGAAAGAAAAAAATCATTACTTTTATAGCACATAATCAGACACTTACAAATATATTTCACTGGAGGAAGGGGTAGGAATGTGCATTTCCTACTTCCTTTTCAACAGTCTGATGCCCAGAGGGCATCGATATGGCCATTACCCCAAACCTGCACAAGTCATTCCTAAACCAAAAGGAGGGATTCAAAAATCAACAAAAAAAGAGAAAGACCTTGCACAGAGGAAGGGCATTCCACACTTCCAGGTTCATGTTTCAACATAACTCAGCCTCTGACTGTGGGGGGAGGAAACACACTTTAGTTTTTACAATATGAATAGGATTTTAAAAAGGTACTACTTATGGGTACAGGAATGGTGCTATTGCAGTCAGGATTTCAACATGCAGAGGAAACTCCCCACCAACCACTCAGCCCATCCCATCCCATCCCACCCTCCCCTCCCACCTGCAAAAAAGATTCCTCTGCTGGTTCAATTTCTCTTTCAATTGTTTTCAATATTTCTCTTGTGGCCTGGCAACATTCATAGTCTTTTACACAAGCAAGTTTTCTATTAAATCCTATTTTAAGCGACAGGAGACAGCCCTGTAGGAGGAACAACTGAGGCTTTGAAGAACCTTGCCAATTTTGGTAGCTTTTATTAGTCTCAGCTTGGTTTTATTCGTGGAGACACCTACTGAAAATGTCAAAAACTCAGAAACTAAAAAAAAACCCCAAAACACAACCCTGATTTTCAAAGGCCTTACAAACACACACCCAGAAAATAACCCGTAGCAGAGGCAGGAGGGAAGGCTGGGAACTCCAATCCTCAAGGGAGAACCAACCCAAAGTTTAAAAAAAAATCAAATTGCTTTATTCTCTCTCCACTCTTTCACTAGGACAGTTTAATACCCATGGAGTCTCTTCAGATGCTAATCTACCATCTGCCAGCCCACAAATCCTTCCCACTTATTCCCTTACAGATCCAGCCCCAGCACTGCTTAAACAGCCTCTCCCCTTTGCAAGGTGGCCTTTGCAAAAGGGCTTAAAGCAGACCAATAACCCCGAGCACACTGTCCCCTTCCATGCAGTGACTTCAGGGAATGAAGTGGAAAGGGTTGCAGTGCAGGGCTCTGGGGGCTCCAGGACCCCCCTGCAGCTCTGTCTCTGTCCCAGCACTGCCCTGGGCTCTCCCCCTGCAGGGACTGAGGGTCCCCAAAGAACCTGCAGGACCTTCCAGTGACTTCAGCAGGGTTTGGGTCAGGCTCTCTCCAAAACGCTGCTCTTCGGCCGGAGGAGATTCCAGGAGTCCCAGTGGGAGCTGCCCATTCCATACTTTAACTTTAGGGTTTGGTTCTGCCTTCAATGCTTGTTCAATCCTCAGGGAACTGAGTCCAACCAGGTGCAGGGCTCACCTTCCTCTTCCCCAGGAGCAACTCAAAGGGCTCAGTCTTCACGTCAGTAAAGGATGTCACGACACCCAAAGATGGTTGGGGAATTTCTTCTTTAATAGGATAAAAGAAAAACATACAAACACCTTCCCAGGCTTCTGTCATGGAATGATTCTCACACTGTAAGGAGCACAACTCAAAAAAATAATAACAATAATAATAATTAAAAAATAAAAATAAGGAGACAAAGAAAAGGCCAAGGTTGCTAAGGGAGAAGTGCCTACAGAGAGCCCTCGGAGCTCTCACTGCAGCAGGAGGGAGGGGGGCTGGAGGGAACTAACACAAGCAGCAACAGAACACTTGCCAAAACAGAGTGGCATCTTGGAACCCAAAGCCATGCTGATCTCAATCTAGAAAGCAACTGTGATGGCAAAGGTGGGGAAGGAGCAGGACAGGAACGGCCCAAACGTGGCCATTTCTTCCCTAAGTGCCTTCCTGGGGCCTGGCCCAGGGCTTGGAGAGAGCTACAGGTAAGAAACAGCCCAGCTGTGCCACATTTCTTTCCCCATCTTCCCCAGCTTACAAAGAAGATAGTGTTTCTTTACAAAAGAGAGAACCCAGAACGTTCCAGGACATCTGTTCTTGCACTCCCTCTCCCCAGGGTAACATCAGTCACAATTCATTTGGAGGGGAGGGGGGAGGAATTCATTTATTTTCTGTTTTAAAGCCATGATCTAGAAAAATGTTTTGTGGAAACTTTTGTTTTCCTGTTTTTGCTCGCTTTTTTTTTTAATAATGCTCATTCATAGAAAACTTCACAAAGGTGACGTCTCTGTACAGAAAACACGATTCCAAAGGCTGCTTCAGTAGTCAATGTAATAGCACCTTGAAAGACAAAAGTTTGACAGGTTTGAAAAAGTCATTTCTGTGAAATTTTAACCCTTTCCAAGCCTCATAAAAAAAAGACCCAGTCACAAAGCTCCATCTGTAGAAACTCTTCCAAAGTCTCCGTGGGAAGTGCTGTCTGAAGGGTTTTTCCAAGCTCCCCACTCTCCTGGGCAGCAACACCTGGCAAGGTCGAGGTAGGATGGAGCCAGACAGGGTTTTCCTGCAGTCCAAACCAAGAGGGGGTGAAAGAAATTCACAGCAAACTATTGCACAGGGCTGGTCTTCCATTCCACAGTTCCCCAGTTATTTTTAACACGCACTCAAAAAGGGTTAATTTAAGATTTTTAATAAATCCTGGTTAAAACATGTTGCTCTGAGTGCCAGGCTGGTACTGTGTCTGCAAGAGGCTCTCCATAAAGGCCAAGTAATCTGGGGTCTGTCCATATTCCTCTGGGTTTCGTGGGTTCCCCAGCCGGGGCCGCTTGGCTGCTCTCCCTTCCTCTCCCACAAACACATCTTCCTGAGGGGCCCCAGTGCTGAGGGACTGCAGGAGACACGAAACACAACCATTAGAGGCACAGCAGGAGAACAGGGATGGAGAGAAGCCTGGGGCACAGGAGCAGAGCAGGACAGCAGGAACAACCTGGTCCCCAGCATTCCTGAACTCCAAATCATGCAAAGCACGTGGCTGGAATTGAACATTCTGGGCTTCTGGAACCAAACTGGAAGGAGAAACCCTCAAGTTGCCTTTTTTCTGCTCCAGAACATCTTTCCCTTCCTTGCCAATCCTCTCTTTATGCCTATTCCTTCTCTCCTCTTCTCCCATTAGCAGACACAAAGGAAATTGGGCCTTCCCTAATGCCTTTAAAAAAGACCCCCTGGAAGCATTTGGGGATCACTGCACAAACAATCCCTTCTCCTCTTCCTGCTCTCCCACTCCAGTGAGGTGCATTTCATCTGCTTCCACTCAAAGAGATGAGGTGACACCACTGTGGTCCCTTCCAGCCTCTCCATTCTGGGATTCCTTGGCAGAAATTCTCCCCCATGTCTTTGTCCCTCTGTGCTCAACCAGCACCCCCTCCCCAGAGCACAGGCCAATGCTGGCAGCAGAAATACAGGAGAAAAGCTTTAGCTTTCAACCAGACTTGAAGCTTTCTATTCCCTTTATTCCCTTTCCAGCTTGCATTCCTTCCTCTGGAACTGTTCTAAAGCCTGAGGTCTCCACTGAACACAATATGCTTCCTTCCAAATCCCAGATTTCAGGGCTCCAATATCTTGTCTTTATTATTAGACAAGCTTAAATAAACTGGAATATTGTGCATGTCTTACACATCACTGCTATGGTGCTTCTTGGCCACCAGAAGTCCTTAAAGGATAACAAGGTAAATTATTATGAACCTCTAAAATTCAGGCCATGAGGTCTCATAAGGATGGAGAAGCCATTAGGGCTGTATCACAGAAAGCATTTTACATGTGGGATTTTTAGGGTAAAACCCTGGAAGATTTCATGGAAAAGGGAACAAAAATTGTCCTCAGTCCCCCCCAGAGCTGCCTGTCCCTGGGCCATTTCTGCCAATGTCCACCTCATGTTCCTGCTGGTGTCACATCCACAGGGGAGCACTGGTTTAACTGGGGTGTTATTCCTAAGGGAAGGTTGAATCATCCTCCTTCTCTCTCTTAAATCAGACAGAAGCCCAGCACTTTGTCACAGGTTGACTGTGGACCTGTCCCTGTCCTGCAGTGCCTGCCAGGCAGACATTCAGAAGGAAGGAGAAAACTGAATATTCTCCAGGCTCATCATTTGTTTAAATGAAATGGCTTTAAAGGTGAGAGCACCAGGTTTGAAAACACCCAGCAAGTCTGGAACCAAAAAAGCTTTGAAATAAATCTCTCATCTCTTCTAGGCTCAGTAATTCCACTGTATGCACTCAAAGACAGCCTGATCTTGTAGATTAAGAGATTTATAGGTAAGAGCTACATCCTAACCCTCCTGTTTGGTGAGAAAAGGGGGTTTGGTCCCAGGGTGACAATCAGCTCTCCAGAAATCACTAAGCTGTAGCCAAATTCACCTCACATTTGGACAAAATGACTCCTTGTAACTGAAATCATATGGTGTAAAATGATCTCAACATAATCTTTTAACCAGAGAAAATAAAACTCCCATCTGAACACGTGCAAGGGAAAATCATTTCTGTGCTTCTCAAGCATTCCCAGCAAGGATTACTTCTCCTTTATGCATGTGGGGAATGACAAGTGGTTTTACAGCCACAGAAATTGGAGGCTGCATTCACCTAATGTCTAAAAAACACATGAGGAGGATGTGAAGGGGTTGTGGAAGCTACAGCTGGCTCAGTGTTGCCCTTTGGGTACCCACCAGGCGAGACTTCACTCTCTTGGGAAGCTCTTCCTCCAAGGTGTAAATATCCCCACGTTTTACCATGAGCTGAGAACCATCTTCAAACTCAACCTGCAGAGAGGCAGAAGAGGAAATCACAACTTGGCCTCCACATTTGCAGCCCTTGGATGGTCCATTCCCAGCCTGTGCCACCTCTGGGCCCTTCAGGGAATGCCAAGGAAGCAGCAGGGGCCAGATCCCATGACCTTGTCCTTGGCACTGCAGGACTCCAGGACTGCTCTGGAATGAACCTTCCCAGGCTCTGCTAAGGATGCTGCACCCACAAAGTGCTGCTTCCAGGGCTGTCCAGGCACCTCTGCCTTACCCAGCCCCACTGGTTTCAGCCAGTGCTGCCATGGATCCCCCAATACCTGCACTCAGCAGGCCCAGCACCTCTGCTCCCCCCTCCCACTACACATCTACTGATTTTTGATTAAAATCTGGAAAAAAAAAAGAGCAGCTTTTCCCTTATAATAAAAGCAGCCCTGTATTCAGGCCAATATGGTAATAAGAATTTCTTTCATCTTAAACAAAGCATTTTCACAGGTCACAAGGAAACAGCTCCAGCTACTAAAGTACTTCTGTATTTCAACCAGCAGAAACAGTCAGCCAGGTACAAAAAAACTCCTCCCATCAACCCTTTTTGCTAAGCACTGATTATATCATGAATTATGCATCAGATGTTCCAGGAATGTTTATTCATGGAAACGTGCACAGCAAAATGTTAAAACTATTAAAAAGTTTCTAAGAGGTTCTTATTTCCTTTGCTCAAGACTTTAATACACTTTTCTGGATAAAGCCTCGTTTAATTGGGTGTCAGGTTGAGGCTGCCCAAGCCCAGCAGGGATGAAGCCCCTGTGCTCCAGCAGCTCCTGCCCAATCCTGGATCCACGAGCTGGGCTAACAGAGCAGGGAGCTCTGCTGGGACTGGGCACCTTGGAACTGGTGCCATTCAGTCCCTGGATTACAGAGCACCAGTGTGGAAGGGAGCCAGAAGGGAACAGGGAACACAAGGAGTAAGAGGAAAGGCACCAGCAGATCCCTGTCTGCCTTTGCCATGGCAGGAGCTCAGCCTGGAGCAGAAAGGCAGGATTTGGAATTGAGGGCAGTGTCATCTGAACCATCCCAGTGGCTGGCCCTGATGATTTAAGTTCTAAATCACTGCTATAGGTCAGACCAACCCAAGAACTGGACCCACAGGCCACAGCAGTTACAGGACAGTCAGTTGGGCTCAGTTTAAAAAAACCCCACACACTTCTAATCTTAGCACACCAAACATGGGCTGGAGCTGTGAACTGTAAACCAAGCCAAGTTTGAAATGCAAAGGTAATCCACTCTGTCTGCCCATGGACACTCCTTTCACAGCAAAACTGGGGCTGTGTTTTTAAATGTAATCCCACTGCACAGGATGTGGAAAAGTATCCAGGCTGTTCTCCCTGTGGAGAGGAGCTTTGCTCACAGGTAACTGCCTGATTGGAAAACCACAGGCTGCTTGTCCATATTTTCCTGTCACCTGGCACTATCCATGGAACAGCCCATTTCAAAGGAGAAATCCATGAGAATTTCCTTTGCTGTGATTAAATGGAAAAGCATGGGAAACAGTGCAGCTTTATGGAGCTATAGATTGTTTTTAATCACCAGGGGCACCTCAGATCCCACCTCTGAGGGAGTCACAGCCATTACCCACCCAAAACCTGCTGGGAGCTGACCAGGGTGGTACTTTTCCACACCCAAAACAGTGTGTGCAAAGTCTTGCCCAGAGCTCTGTGGCTGCCCCAGCCCTGGGAGTGCCCAAGGCCAGGTTGGAGCACTCTGGGGTAGTGGAAGATGTCCCTTTCCATGTAGGGGGTGGCACTGGATGGGTTTTGAGGGCATTCCAATACAAACCAGTCTGGAACTCTGTGAAAGGACAAAAACCAGAATCCCCCTGTTTCTCTTTCCCCCACCAGCAGTATTCACTCCAGAAGGCAAATCCTGCTTCAGGACCAATCCCAGGAACCATCAGACATGTTGCCATGATGTCCCTGGGTCCTTACCTGGTAAATCTGACTGATCTGGGCTGCAATGAACTTGGCCTTGTAGATGATTCCATCCGTCCACTGCAGCTGAACCAGCTCCCCCTCCGGAGGGGGCCCCATCTGGATGCAGTCCCTGCTCTGAAGACACAGTGAAACAGGTCAGAGACAACAGCAACACAGCCCAGAACCACAGAGGTGTTCCAATCACTGCTCCAGGAGGCTGCTGCAGGACACTGTAATTAAGTGTAAGTGTCTACCCTTGGGATTAATTGTGGCTGTCTCAAACAAGAGCAGCATGAGAGGCCAGGAATCAGCCCTGGCACCTCCTCCTGCTGGCAGCACCCAGTGACAGGACCTTCCCACTACAAATCCCAAAGCAGCACATCTCCTGCATCTCAAAACCAAGCAGGGCAGCTCAGTGAGTCGCTGGCACAATCAGGAAGGGAATGCACGAGCTGACAATTCAGCCTCTTCCAGACATTCCCTCTATTAAGTGAGTTCCCTGTTTTGAAGCAGAAGTGCTCACAGTGTGCTTCCCCCATGAATCACACTTGTCAGTTGAAAAATAAGATTATTCAACCACAAAATAAAGAGAAAGAAACTTAAAACAAACACTGCTCTCTGTGAAGTCATCTGTATTCAGCAAAATCACATCTTTGTCAAGGAACCAAAAAATAAATGAGATAATGTCAGAAGCGGGACCTGTAATGAAGAGCAGGATGAGATTGTCTAAGCAAGCAGCAACTTCACTTTTTAATTTTCATTTTTTTTTGCAGTTTACTTTGCTGTTCCAGCCCAAAGCCCACGAGAGGCTTGCCACTCATGTACAACACCAGAGCTGCTTACAATGATGCTCTCGGGGTACACGTTGTCGCTGTAGGAGCCGTCGTCGAAGTTGACCTCGTAGAAGGTCTGGGTGGAGGTGCCGATGACCCGACACCGATAGTAGAGCCCGTTGCGGTTCTTGGTGATCACAGTCTGCCCCAGGGCCACCTCCCTCCGGAATGGACCCTGTGGGACAGGGAGGGAAACACCTGCAACCTCCAGCTGGCACAGCTGCCCCAAAATAGCACAGAACTACAGTGTGGTTTGGGTGGGAAGGGATCTTAAGGATCATCCAGTGCCCCCCCTGCCATGGGCAGGGACACCTCCCACCAGCCCAGGGTGCTCCAGCCCGGCCTTGGACACTCCCAGGGCTGGGGCAGCCACAGCTTCTCTGCCCAACCTGTGCCAGGGCCTGCCCACCCTCCCAGGGAACAATTCCCTTCCAATATCCCATCTAAACAAACTATTTTTAAAATTAAAGCCATTCCCAGCAATTGCTTTCTGGAAAATCTTTGTGCATTATCCAGAAAAGTGTAATAAGTCTTGAGCCAATACAGACACAGAGAAACTATTCTAAAAAAAAAAACCCCAAAACCGCAAACAAACTGACAAAACAGGAAATAACTCCAAAACCCACAAAAAACGTCCCAAAAAACCAAACTGAAACCCCACAAAACCACATCCCAAACCACTCTTGGAGACCTCACTGCAGTTCCAGCTTCCTCGGGAGGGGCAGAGGAGGGGCAGGCACTGATCTCTGCCCTGTGGGGACCAGGGACAGTACCCAGGGAAGGGCTGGAGTTGGGTTAGGGCAGGGTTAGGTCGGATCTCAGGAAAAGGTCCTTCCCCCGAGGGTGGTGGGCACTGCACAGGCTCCCCAGGGCAGTGGGCACAGCCCCGAGGCTGCCAGAGCTGCAGGAGGGTTTGGATGATGCTCTGGGGCACAGGGGGTGACTCTTGGGGATGACCCTGTGCAGGGCCAGGAGTGGGGCCGGCTGATCCCTGTGGGTCCCTCCCAAGTCAGCAATCCCCAAACCCCCCAGCCAAGCCAAGCCCCCAGGCCTACAGTGTGGTTTGCTGCTCGGTGCTTGAAGCAGGTGATGGACACGACGTAGGGCCAGTCGTCGGGCTCCAGGGGCACCCCGGCCGCGTGCGCGCACGTCACGTGGAACGAGGTGGAGCAGTGCTCGAAGGAGCATTGGATGCAGGCACCAGACACCCTCTTCATCCGCTTGCGACAGTACACACACCTCTGTGGGGACACAGAGCCTGGTCACACAGCACCCCAGGGCACAGGGGACACACACACCTCTGTGGGGACACAGAGCCTGGTCACACAGCACCCCAGGGCACAGGGGACACACACACCTCTGTGGGGACACAGAGCCTGGTCACACAGCACCCCAGGGCACAGGGGACACAGAGCCCGGCTCACACACAGCACCCCAGGGCACAGCGGGCATGGCTGGAGCCACCGGGACAGAACTGGCCACATCCACCTGCCTGGGGGCAGTGACAGCCAAAAACCCGGGGAAACACAGCAGTCCCTGGGCCAGGACTGCACCCCCAGAGCCACCCTGGGCAGGGACTTCAGCCCAGGGCCTCAGTGTCAGCAAGAACTGCTGCAAGGCCACCCTGCTCAGGCACAGCAATGTCCCCCCAGGAGCTCCTCGAGAGCTGCATCGTCACAGAAGCACCGCTGGAAAATAATGGCTCTGTTTTTGAAAGAACAGAACACAATAACTGGGGAGTAATTTGCCCTATTATAGTTAATGGAACATTCTATCGATTAGATCTAATAGAATATAATTTTATAGAATGGAACAAAAATATTGTGTGTTTATTTTGGATGCATAAGCCTGTCAACCATAAATATTTTATTGGCATTCATGGCAGATGAGCCATTGTAGATATTCAGGCAGTTTTGCAAACAAAAGAAATAAAAACATTGTACCAAACACCAGAATTACAGGCAGAAAAACCTATTAAATCTTTCAGTAATTTTTACACTCACTTTCTGCAAAGCAGATCCAGTTATTAGGTAAATCAATGTAAGATGTGTGACTATGTTAAAAAGAAGATGTGACCGTACAGCTGTGTAAGTTATTTGTTACAAAGCAAGAATTCCACACAGAAGGAGGAACAGAGGGAAGCAGGAATTTTTAGTGCCTGTTTCCAGCCAGCCATCCCCAAAACACACCATAGCTTGCTCCAGCCACTGTCCTCTTCCCAACCCATCCATCCATCCAAACATAAATGTCCTATAAACACATTATGAGTGATGGATTCATTTGTCTCTGCAGCACCTGAGACCCACCAGAGCTTCCCTCCCCTCTCACCCTGCCCAGCCTCTGCTCTGCCTCACTCCCATTAAAACACTGCTCAAACTGTGCAACAGGACAGAACACATGATCTAAATTTTAAGATCCATATGAATTACTGCACCCCACAGGATGAGGAATGTAACATAAGCTGCCTGAGATCACACAATAAACCAACACAGCCCCCAGAAGCACAAGTTCACTCTGCTTCTAGATCTGAGCCATCTTAAAAATGCACCCTCAAAAAACCATGAAGAGTTGTACCATAGGATAAACTATTCATAGTTAATATAAAATATATACTGCCAGATATAAAATAAGAATTGCCAAATTTTAATGTTTTATTTGAGTTCTCACAGCTGAGAGCAGAGGACTCACTGCACTTGCTACAAACCACTGCCAAGACAACAAACATTCCAATGCCTTTAAACTGACAGAGAGTAGGTTTAGATGGGATCCTGGGAAGGGATTCCTCCCTGGGAGGGTGGGCAGGCCCTGGCACAGGGTGCCCAGAGAAGCTGTGGCTGCCCCTGGATCCCTGGGAGTGCCCAAGGCCAGGCTGGAGCACCCTGGGCTGGTGGAAGGTGTCCCTGCCCAGGCAGGGGTGGCACTGAAGGGGCTTTAAGGTGCCTTCCAACCCAAACTGTTCCATGATTCCTTCTCCAAGATTGTCTGTGTTCCCTGAGAGCAAAAGATGCCAAAGAGAAGGAGATGTGCCACTCCCTATTGCTGAGCCACATCCCCACTCCCTGCCTGGGATCTGCCCCACGGGCACCTCAGATAAGTCCTGGCCCTTCCTGTGAATTAACTGGAGTCAGTTTGTTTACACCAAAGATTAATTTGGCCTTTTTACACAAACGAACAAAAAGCAGGAAATTCAAAGGCAGAGCCTCAGTGCTGCCAGAACGAGGGTTCAGCCTTTAATAAGGGAGCCTTTATCTCTCTGCAGAGCGTGTTCCAAAGGCAGATAAGAGGCAGGGCCTGCCCGGCAGAGCGAGGCAATGAGAGCCCATTATTAACCTGTCAATCCCCTGCTGGCCCAGCAGCACAGCTGCTGCTGCACAGGTGCCCAAGGGAGCACTAACCCTCTGCATCCACACCCTGCCCTTGCTGATGCACACAGCATTTCTCCAAGCACAAGGATGAGCACACACCTAATGCCACCCGTGCCAACACAAGCTCTGCGTGCCAGGCAGAAGAGCCTGGGGGGTGTTCAGTGCAAACAGGACCAAAAATAAAGACAAATGTGAGTTACAGTGAGCCTCATGTGTAGAGAGTTATGGAAAAAGTAAAAATTCTTCCCTGGGAGGGTGGGCAGGCCCTGGCAAGGAATTCCCAGAGCAGCTGTGGCTGCCCCATCCCGGGAAGTGCCCAAGGCCAGGTTGGAGCACCCTGGGACAGGGAGAGGTGTCCCTGCCCGTGGCTGGAGGTGGCACTGGATGGGCTTTAAGGTGCCTGCCAACCTAAAGTGCTCTGTGATTCTAAGAAAATGCAGAAGATGTGGATGTGTGGGAGATGGGATGGACAGAAACACCAGAGCCAAGGGCTGTGGCAAAGCAGCACAGGGAGACTGAAAGGCATTTTCTGTGGGAGGGACAAGAGAAGGTTTAAAACACAGGAGAGAAGTCTTTGGCATAAATGCACACCAGAGAGTCAGGTCACAGCTGGGGTAAGGAATGGGCTGTCTCCTGCATGATGAACACTGCAATTCATTTACTCCTGAGGAATGACAGCTAATTATTCCAAATTTCCACGTCATAAATAATTTACACGCAAGGGGCTGTAATATGCCATCAATCAGGAGGCACAGAAACTGCCTTACCCACAAATGGACTGAGAAGCCTCTGCTTGAACAGGGAGAGCTGGCACCAGCTCCAACAACAGGATATACCCTTAACCAGACCCCCCCAGTTCCTTGGTACCTCAGCCCTCTCACAGTAACTTAAAACAAACACATTAAAGAATCAAATAATGGTCATGGACAATCCCCATCTCCTCTTTCCTCCATTACCTTCATCCATTCACTTCAACTGTCCTCAACCCCCTCATTCCTTTCCTCCTTTTCCATCATTTTCAGCCACAAAGGTCACCACTCCAATTTTCCCCAGTACTGCATCAACTCCATCATTCTGAAGTCATCAGATCCAACACCAGCACCTTTCAGTCACCCTCATTTTATCTTCCTAAATGCTCACCTCCAGAGCACAGGCACCCCAGCTCCTCCACTGACTCCTCACCTGCTCCAGGAGTTCCCTGCAAATTCCTGTAAAGCACCCTGAAGTCCCCAAGGTGTCTCCTGAGTGTTTCTCCACACACCTTATCCAGTTTAAATTCCCTCTGTACCTCAGCCCCCTCCACTGCAGCAGGTCCACACAGCTCAGCCAACCCTCTGGAGCAGGAGGAAGCACCAGACCTGGCTGTACACTGATAACACCCTGGCCCTGCAGGGCAGCCACACAAGAGTTAAAGAATTAAGTCATGTTTCCTTGTGAGGCTCCATTAAGCAATACAAGTGAGTGTTGTGTAAAAGGATTTTAAGTTCAGCGTTACAAGTGCTGGTAATGAAGAGGATGCAGGCTGGAAATGTCAGCTGATCCATAAAGAGCCACCGTGGCAAGATTTATCACCCCAGCATCGCCCTGCTCCAGCACTCCTCCTGAATAATGAATGCTTTTTACATTCACATTTGTGTACAAAACCCATTTGCACAACAGAGAAATAACTCTGGAGGCAGGGACACATCCTTCCCCATCCCTCACTCGGGCTCCCTGCACTGAGCAGCAGCTCTGCAAGGAATCCATCAGTGCTATCCCATGTATCACTGCTCCAGCACCTTCCTGGGCCCACACTGTGTCACCCAGATGACTTCTGTACCGAAAAAAGCAGCAAAAGCACAATTTATTTTGCAATAACACACTGTAGTGATGGAGCATTAACTAACATTAAGATTAATTGCTCCGAGCTAATGAATCATCCATTACTAATCCCTGGGATGAGGCCACGCAGCTGAATAACAACTTGTAGCTGGACTGGTATTAAAATCTTTGCAGTCCTGCCTTGCAGTCAGGGTCACAAAATGTTTATTCATTTCTACAGGAGATTTCTTGATAGAAAAAGAGAAACATTGTAAAGACAGATGAGGCAAATTAGAGAAGAACAAGGCAGCTTCTCTCTAGCCACCACCTCCCCCTGCAGTCCCACTGTGCAGGACCTGGAGCAAACGAGGCTTTCAGGCAGTTTGGACCTGAGTGCAGCGGGGAAGGGTCCTGGCCCAGCCCAGGCTCTGATGGGGAAGGGCCCTGGCCCTGCCCAGGCTCCCATGGGGAAAGGTCCTGGCCCAGCCCAGGCTCCCATGGGGAAGGGTCCTGGCCCTGCCCAGGCTCTGAGCACATTCCCAGACAGGAAAAGCTCACCTGGAATGCACGAGCTGTTTGTGTGTCAAAGCACTGAGACAACACTCAGCAGACACTGATCACTCCCAGAGCTTTTGTTTGAAAATAAGAGTGAGGTCACCTCCAATCTCAGCTACTTTATGAACCCACACAATGTTTTTCTGTCTAGCTACAGCTTTTCCTTTTGGCTCTTGTTCCCAAACACTCTCCCCGGGCAGGAGACACCCACCAGTTTCCATCTCTGCTCGGGAATGGCGCTGATATCCACAGGATGACGCTCCATCACGTTGAGGAAACGCGCCTCAGGGACAGCAATAGCACAGATCACATGGACCCACCTGGGAACAGGGCAGAGAGACAAAGCAGAGCCTGCCATTAGTGCACTGAATGCTCAGGAGGGCAGTTAACATTTGCTGCCTCCTCAGCATCGAGCCACATTTATGTGGGTTGGCAGCCTTGGCAACGTTACCAACTGTTAATGACGGTCACACGAGGTAAATGTCTCTGGAACAACAGGGATCAACCTCCTGGTGCATCTGATTTTGCACAACACTAAACATTCTCTGAGAAGACTTTTCTCTGAGAAACAACCACGCTCAACAAGTGTTCAGGCCACCAGGAAGGAAATCCAAAGATCCAGCACTTACCGCCCGTCTGTGGTCATCTGGAGAGCTCCTCCCCTGAGATTGCACAGGCAACACTCCTGCAGGAACACAACTCCTTCAGAACTGCACCCAACACCCTGACCCAACCTCCCCAGGACCAGCAGGGCACAGAGGGGATGTCACTGCACACCACAGCCCAACCCATCCTCCCCAGGAGCAGCACAGAGGGGATGTCACTGCACCCAACACCCTGAGCTATCCTCCCCAGGACCAGCACAGCCCAGAGGGGATGTCACTGCACCTAACACCCTGACCCAACCTCCCCAGACCCAGCAGGGCCCCGAGGGGCTGTCAGAGGCCCCCAGGCCCCCCAGGTCAGTCCTTACCGCAGCCCAGGCCCCGGCCGAGCAGCGCGAGCACGACCAGCTCTCGTTCACCAGGTCGGGGCGGATTCCGTAACAGCCTGCAGGGAAACAGGGACCCCCTGTCAGCCCTGAGCCTTCCCAGCCCACCTGGGCCACTGACCTGCTGTCCTGCCAGCCCCGAGCCTTCCCAGCCCACCTGGGCCACTGACCTGCTGCCCTGTCAGCTCAGGGGCATCTTTGAGAGCAGGGCAGCAATGGGATAACTATTCTACAGGCTCAGACAAAAGTCATAAGTGAGACAGAATTTGGAACCAACAGGTCTAAAAAATAAAAAACCCACAGACAGGAAACTCTCTACAACTTTTTTTTCCACTTTTCTAAGGACTGCAGGAACAGGGCTTTGATCCTTCAGACAGAACTGGGCTCCAAAGTGATGCTGCCACTGCTGCAATGCACTCACACATCAAACAGCTCAGGCCACTGAACTTTGGCCAGATGGAAGCAGCTCTCTTTGCTACGTGGTGTTATGAGAAGGAACAAACCCAATAATACTGCAAGGAAATGAAAAACCTGCATGTCACATATTCAACAGTATTTAATTTATGGTTATATGAAGTGCTGGAAACATCTGATTTTACAGAGCATCAACTACTGTAACATGCAAGCACCAAATCCTCCTACAGCAACACCAAAATAGTAAAGTGGTATTATAGCCATTATAAAGACAGGGAAATAAGAACAAAAAAGCCCCTAAAATTCTATAAAAGGCATTGAGGTTTGTCACTGAAAACAATGGTGAAAAGACACAGAAATAGTTTTGAAAAAGTGGATCTGTGTGATTCCTGCAAGCTTGTAAAGCAAGTGGAAAATTAAGTATGAGCATCCCAACTAACACACAGCTCATCCCATCCAGCCTTTACCTATCCTAACCAAATCCCACCCAGGCTTCACCTACCCTAAAAAACTGAACAGATCATTTCAGCTGGGAACAATCTCAAATTACTGAATTAAGCTTAAAAGAAGTCATTCAGAAAGCACTGGGATTGCCACCATAACCTGATTTATAAATATCATCCACTTAGGCAGATAAACAGCATGTCAAAAAAAGTCAATACTATGGATCTGCAGCTGCTCTCCACAGCTGAGATCTCTTTTCATCATATGGCAAACCAGCACAGCAGATTCCACCCAGCCCTGAGCACGGGAGGGTGTTCAGCCCAAAACCTGAGCTGAGACAGACCCAGGCCCTGAGCTGGAATGTTGCTGGAGCTCACAGAGCTGGGGACAGGCTGGAACTTCAGCAGGGATTTCTTGCTCCAGGACCACAGGCAGCTGGAATATGGGATCTGAGAAAAGGACACTGAGGGGAGACCTTACTGCCCTCCCCAGCTCTCTTTATGGATTTTGTTAATGCCCCAAAAGCCCAGAAACCTTCCCAAAAGGTGCCCTCTCGCCTGGCCCAGCTGCTGCCATAACCCAGCAATTTGTGAGGGCCCTTCTCAAGAACATTGGGCTGCCAGCTGGTTCTACAGCACACATCAGCCAAAATCCACCTCACCCCTGCAATAAAAGCAAATGGATCCTCTGCAGCAAAGTCAAAGGGATGTCACAGACTCAGAGCACAAACACAACAAGGAAAGAAGGCCCTGGAGACTCCACCAGACTGAAGGTCTGCCCTGTCCTGTCCTCGAGGCTGCAGCTCAGACAGGACACAAAGCTGCAGCCCCCACACCCTGAGCCTGCAGATTAACATCATCCTGCCCTCACCCCTCTGCCCCTGAATAGAATTTGGCCACTGACACCACTTTGATAGACTGGACTGTTGCAGACATATGGCTGGACAAGGTGCAGCATCTCTGATTGCCACAGAGGCCCCAGTTCAGGAGCAAAGGCACATCCTCACCCTGCATCCCACGCTCTCATCAGCCACAAATGACCATAATCAGGGATTCAGCACAGAAATAAAAGTTGCCTTCCAGTTCTCCACAAGAGCCAGCCCTGCCGAGCTGCATGGGGACCTGCAGGCTCTAAAATTGGAACAACAAAAGTAATTCCAGCTGATGCAAGTCAGATAAGATTCCCCATCTGTCGAGATCAAACAGCTGAGGAGTAATTCCTCACATCTCCTACGAGCCCGCCCGTTAACTGGATGTTGTACAACCCACACTCAAGGTACATTCCCTCCACCAGGATTAATCAGATCTTCTTTCACACATAACTACCAGGGAAGCAAACAGACATATGTTCCCTTTTGTAATCAAGTGCCATTACTACAAACAACCTCACAGACACTAATAAAATGTCTCTGCAGCTCCCCCCTGCTCTCTGCTGCACACAGGAACAATTGAGCCTCCCCAGCAGAGCACACTGCCAGGAAACAGCCCAGAGAAAGGAGTGCAATAAGCCTGGTGAGCTCTGCTTTATTACCAGAAGAGAAACATATCAAAGGAAAGAATCTTTTCTGTGAGAGAGAAAAAAACCCAGCCAACAAAACAGCCACTAAAAAGAATATTGGTCTGTAATTTTAAGATCAGTGACTGCCAAGATAGACTTGAACACATAGATATACCTTCTAGGGGAAGGTTCCCCACCCATGGCAGGATTGGAAGTGGAGGATCTTTAAGGTCCCTTCCAACCCAAACCACTCTGTGATTCCATGATACACTTGTACCAAAAGAGGAAAACAATGGCAGTGCCAGGTGTAGCAACCCTGGCACCCAAATACCTGGGGGTTTCTCAGTGCCCAGAAGGCTTTGGGAAGGGGGAACACTCACTGGCATGAACCTGCAGGCAGCATTTGGCACAGGATATCAAGGGACTGGTTCCATCTTCTCCAATGTAGGAATTTGAAGGAAGGGGCTCCGTGTTTTCCCCACTTGAGGTAAAGCACATCTCTGGGATCAGGGGCTTGGTCTTCTGTCCACACCTGGAAAGGTGGAGGAAAGAGGAGGGCTCCCCTCCAGAGACTGGGACAGCTTCCTTATCCACCTGCAGGGACTGGGAGACAAAACACCAGCACATGGAATCTCCTCTTCCCTGCTCCCAGTTGGAACTTTCAAGTCTAAACACCCATCCAGCACCTGCCACGAGGCAGCCAAAAGTGAGCCTGAAATCCTGGCTGCCCCCACAGCCCAGCCCTGCCCTGCTCCTCTCCCTCAGTGCTCTATTGCTACCTGTAATTTGTTCAGAGAGCTCAAAAAGCATTAGAATAATGAACAGCTTTTCATGGTTTTCTTCTGCAAAAATCTAAATTCCTAAATTGCAGCTGAAAACACCAAGGAAAAATAAAAAGGCAAAATCTTCCTAAAAGCAAGCCCTTCCCTCCCCCTCTCCCATCCCTCTGGCATCCTTCCCTACCCTTCCTGCAAGCATTTCTCCTGAAGGACATTTCAAGGTTCCTGGTAGCACACAGAGTTAAAAGCAGTGGATTAAAACCAGTCCAGCTGCACCCAGTTTTCCCCACAACCATCAAACAACATCCAGCAATCAGAACAGATATTTTATTTTCAGTCTCTAAAATAAATCAAAGAGATTTTATTGAAGGGGGAGGTGGGTTCTGCTTTTCTCAGAAAAAGCTGCCAACACATGCACAAGGAATCTAAGGCACATATTCCTGGTGGACACACAAAGCCAAATCTGGCTTTATGTGAGAACAAATCAATACACAACTGAGCAAATGACTAATTCATCTGATGAATTTTGCCTTTCTGCTCATAACATCTCCCACAGCATATTGGTAGTTTCCAAAAGAGATGATGGATGTGCTAACTCAGTAAATTTTGATTTTGTAGCTTGTTTGCATACACTCAGCAGTCTGGGCCTGTATTGAAACACGAGCAATCACGTGCCTGGTGTGGCAGAGTTTTCTGCATGGAACAGTGTTTGCAAAACTCTTTAAGTGTGAGTTCAAAAATGAGCACTGAGAAAGCCACAAAAGATAACAAAAAAGGCTCCATCCACTGTGCCAAATCCAGACACATTCCTTTGGGCTGCAGACTGGTATGGGTCAGTCCTCATTACAAATGCCTGCATTCCAATTTACCCATCTGAGCAGTATCAGAGGTTGAGATTAGATATCAGGGAAAATTTCTTCCTGGGAAGGGAGGTCAGGCACTGGCCCAGGCTGGCAGGGCACTGGTGGAGTCCCCACCCTGGCAGTGCTCAGAACCCACAGGAACAGGGCCCTTGATTCAGTGGGGAATCTGCACTGGGAGCTGGACTTATCTGAGAGGCCTTTGCCACCTTGACTTGGCTCCATGGGAGGACTTACCTGGTTGTAGGGGTAGAAGAGGGTGCAGACAGCACAGTATGGCTCACTCAGGGCAGCAGCTGCATTGAATTTCCTTTCAGCTGGGAAATTAAAGGCCTTATTCTTCCACTGGAAGGAAAGCAAAGATTTCAAAGCCTCTGGATCACTCATATCTTCCTCTCCAGAAAATGGAAACGTTTCTGGAATGAAAAAAAACAATCCCAAAACAATGGACAGTCAGTAGAGGCAAAAGAGTTTCCAGTTAGAAGAGGTGAAATGGCAGCAAGGCTGAGTTAAACAGCTCCTGTCTCAGTAATAAATAAAAACATTCAACTCATCCATGGTTCCTCATATGCCTATGCATTAAATGCTTCCTAAATGGATCAAATCCCTATGTTATGGCAGGAGGGACAAGACAGGGACACAAATGACCTACTGGAACTGGCCATGAGAAGGAGGAAGAAGAAAATCCACATTTACTGCCTCCATAACTCCACTCTGTAGCTGTGGAAACCTCCTGCATCCTAATGAAGCTTTAACTGGATCTTCAATAAGCAGGAGACACACGATGTCAGTGGAGGAGATCCCCCTGCATTCCCTGGGAGATGTGGATGCACTTGGTGCTGGCTTGGCCAGGACATTCCCAGTTCCCACCCCCCAGTGCATTCCCAAGGTCCATCCCGAGCCTGTTCTGCCCACACAAACCTTGGCCATGAGATGTCCTGGCCCCAAGTGACCTTTTCCAGCCATTCCATGGAGCAGAGCCCGCTGAGACTCCACCACCTCCCTCTGCCAGAGTTCTGCCACATCCTGCTCTGCTAATCACTCTGCTCATTCCTTGGTTTTATAAACTTTTAAAAGGCCCTTGGCATTTGAGGATTAAAGCACTGCAGAACCCATTTGTGGCAGTTTGGGGGGCCAAGTTTCTTACCCTTCTTTATGAAGGAACTTTGAGTCACTGTAAGTGTTAAATTTTCCACTCAAGACCAAGTGTAAATCCCTCCCTGCATCACAATCTGCAAAGTTTCCAGGAGAACAGGGGGCTCAAAAACATCTTGGTAGAACATTATCCCCAGAGCTCAGCACATTAAACCAAATTGTTCACTGTTTCACTGTTAATTACTGGAAATAAGCAGTTAATGTTCTGCTCTACAAGTCTTCAGTCTCCTCCCCAGTTCTACCTCCCCCTTTGAAGATTTTCTGACTCTCAAGTTACCTGAAAGGATAAAAGGAACTTGAAGTAAAACATTAATGGCTTTCACATCTCAGATTTTAAATGTTCCCTTCAACTAATCTAATATGTAATTGCCAGACAATGTGGAAATTTGATTGTGTTTAACTAATCACTCCTTTTCTGAGGTGATGAATGCTGCCTGTGTGGATCTGCCGTATTTCAAACATTACTTCCTAAAAACTGTCTTTTCTTGTTACGTTTTTATTTTTAAGACATGAGCCAAAATCCTCATGCCTTTCCAAATTTCAGTTGAGGTACACCAGGTGCCAGGCAGGGATTTATGATACCAGTGAGATCAGTGAAAGCAGCACCCTAATCCAGAGTGAGGGAGGGACAGAAAAAAGGGAGGGATGTTGTAGATAAGGAGTCCCCACTGCCCCTTACACACCCCAAGACATCCAGTGCCTCCTCCCTGGTGAGGATCCCTGTTCAGGATTGCCCCTTCCTGCAGGAGGCTCCTCTAAACCCAGGGGAATGTTCTCTGAAGGAACATGAAGAGGGAAGATGCCCTCTGGAATGAGGGGCTGTAAGCACAGACTGGCAGCTACACCCAAGTCCCTGCCCCAGCAGGCAGAATTTACTGTGGCCTTGTCTGTATTCTGAGTGATCTACAAGGTGGGAAAGACCCCAGAGTGGGAAATTACCCCCCAAAACAGAGGGAGAGGTGAGAGTCCCTTTCTTCCCCTTGGTCCAGCCTGTTGGGGCATTCACAGGGACTGGAATTTGGGAAAGGAAGGATCAGTGATGTGCAGTTAAGCACTGACAGACTTTTAATTCTTATTTCTGCATCTGCCAAGAAAAGCTGGGCCCCAACACTGACACGAATTAAAAGCCATTTAAAGGTTAGAATTAACTTTCCCCACTCACATAAGAGCAGCCCTAACCTGCAGTGCCCCCCAAGGGGAACAGATCTCATTCCACTGCAATATTCAACACCAAGCTTTGCCTTCAACATGTCATTTTCTGTGAACTCTCTTTTCCCTTTGCCCAAAATGCTGCCTCATTCTGCAGCCAGCAAAATATTTTTCTTGAGAGCAGAGAAGGGTGGGAGGTGAGAGGGGAACACCTCCCACAGAGCAGTTTGGTTCCAGCTGGGTTATCCAAAGGGAACACGCTGCCTTTTCTACCAGGGGAGTGTAACACCCAAAGTTTCAGGGCACCAGTTATGGGAGTGGCTTCAGGAATGTCAGGAATCCCAGGCAGGGCACTGCTGTGGTTCTCACTCACCCTCATCACTCGAGGTCTCCTGTTTGACCACGGACAGAGGGGAGCGGGTCGGGGGTTTGCCCAGGGGGTGACGGCGACTCTTTTTGATCTCCATCTTCATTTTGGAGAAAGCAGCAGCAGTCTGGAATGAAGCACAACAAGCTGGATGGGCATCCCAAAGGAGGGAACAGGGCAAGAGAGGCAGAACCCTCAGCATAAGGAGTTCTTAAATTAACACAGCAAACTTTCACCACCTTTTGGTTGAGCCACTGAAGCCTTCCCAGCCACTTCCTGCAGCAGATAAAAGCCAACACTAACTCTTAAGAACCTGGGTAAACTACAGAGTTTTCTTCCAAACAGAACATCTGCAAGCTGCCTGTTCCCTTTCCTTATGAAAAATCTGGTCAATCACACAGACAGCTGGGAACTCCATGGAAAATTACATATCATGGAATCCCAAACGGGTTTGGGTTGAAAGGACCTCAAAGCCCTCCCAGTGCCACCCCTGCCATGGGCAGGGACACCTCCCACCCGCCCAGGGTGCTCCACCTGGCCTTGGACACTTTCAAATGGGGCAACTGTGGACTCCTCCCATGACAAGTTATTGCTTAAAAGCAGCAGATCTTGCAGTGCTTGGCCAGGCAGTGTCAATGACTGACCTCTGCAGTCACCTCTGCCCTCGGTGGCTCCACACCCTCCTCCTCCTTGCCAGGGCCACCCCCGGGCAGGGCCTGCTCCCGCCAGCCCAGGCTCTTCTGGGTGGCAAACTGCTCGAAGGCCTGCTGGCAGGACATGTGCTCCTTGTCAAACACCACCTTCTTGCTCCTGGGCACCACGTAGAGCATGGGGATGATGGGCCGTGGCTTGAAGTCGTCCTCCTCCAGCGGCGCCTCCGAGGGCTGGATGATGTTCAGGGGGCCCGGGGGCAGGTTCTTCTCAGCTGCTGGGGGCACTGGGGGCCGTGCTGCCACCCCCTCCTCCCCCGCCAGCTGCTGCTGGGGGGCTGGGGGTGCCACTGGGGGCTGGGGGGCTTGGAGGTGGTGCTGGTGCTGATGGAAAAGGTGCTTCTTCTTCCTCTCTCCTTTCACTTTGGGAGGACGGGCCTTCACTTTGCACTCCCCTGTTTCAAGAGAACAGGCAACATGAACTCCTGTGAGAGTTAATATTTGATATTTGTCTGCCTTAACAAAGAGCTCCAGGGCTGGGCTGGCCTGTCCCACCATGGCATTATTGCTCCACCATGCCCCATCCTGGCATTATTCCTTTCCAACTGAAAGCTGCAGCCATTCAGCTCTGCCTCAGCACTGACCTAGAGGGGCCCACACTACAAAGAAAAGACTTGTGTCATTTCTATGGACTATTAAATTCCTGACTGGAGCAGAAAGGCTGCCAAAATGAATGTTTCCTGGAGGGAAATAATCTAAATCCCTAAGAAACTGGACAATGTGCCAAACCCCACGTCATTTATTACATTAGCCCTGACTCTGTATTTCCAGGTTTTGGTATCAGCAGTCTGCCAGGCTGGGGGCACAAAACCACCCACTGGGGTGCAGGAGATACCAGTAACAAAATAAAATACATCTTTAAAGTAGTGTTTCTTTTATCTTTAGGTCTTCCTTTTTCAAATCTCTCTTTTTCTCTGTGAGAAATCTCTATTTCCCCCCTCACTTCACGGGTGCAGCTGCCAGTTCCCCCCAAGAAGGTTCCTCAGAGGTGCTCCAGGCAGGTGCCAGAGCTCCATTTATTTCACAGCAGGTTGGTTTTTTCCTCCCCGTGCTGTGACTGGGTGACTCTGCTGCAGAAGGTCATTTCCCACAGCAGGATGGGGGGAAGGCTCATGACAACCAGAGACAGGCTGTTCACCCCCAGTAAGCAGCCCCAATCCACCCAGACTCCTCCAATACCATCCCAATCCACCCAATCCAACCCAGCAAATGGAATATCAGCCAAACCACCCCCCAAAAACGAGGTGTCTGCAGGAGGAAGGGTGGGCAATCCCACAGCAAGATAAAGTGCCAAAATCCCTGCTGAAACCTTCCAGGGAATACCTCAGCTTTTCCCAAAGTCTGCTCTGATGACTTTATTTACACTAACTTCTAAACATGGGAACAAGTCCAGGCCAAATAATTATGGTTGTACTTGTGTAGGCAGTCCTTCAGATAAACTGGTTTGTTCTATCACAGAGAAAGGAATATTGAATTTCCTTAGAGAAACAAATACACCGAATGAAAGGCAAATTGGATTTCTCCCCAGTTGCACAAAACCAGATCATATTTACTCTCTATACACTCTGAGAATTCTCTCCCCAACACCACCACAAATGCCATTCACCAGCTTTATTGACTTCTAAAGGGTAATTTGACAGCAGCTGGCACGTGGAACTGGGCTCACAAGTCTTTGCATTAAGATGAACAAATGAGTTTGCAAGTGAATCCATAGAATCAGAAGGCAGGGAAAAGGGAGGTGAAATCCCAAGTGCCTGTGTGGCTATCCCAAATATTTCTAGGAAGGAAAGGGATCTGTGGGCACAAATCCAGAGCAAGGTAACAGAGCAATGTCTGAGCAGATTGGGACACATGGAAAACCCATGTGACAATGTGGTGTCCTGGAGAGCAGAGCTGCATGTCCAGGGATACCCTGAAACCCTGCACAGGGCTGGGGGGAGCTGAGGAGGGGCTGAGGGAGCTGGGGGGGCTCAGCTGGAGAAAAGGAGGCTCAGGGGGGACCTTCTGGCTCTGCCAGTCCCTGATGGATCCGGAGGGGGTCGGGCTCTGCTCCCAGGGAACAGGGACAGGAGGAGAGGGAACGGGCTCAGGTGGGACAGGGCAGGGCCAGGGGGGACAGGAGGAGGGATTCCTGCCTGGAAAGGGTGGTCAGGCCTTGGCAGGGGCTGCCCAGGGAGGGTTGGAGTGCCCAGGCCTGGAGGTGCCCAAGGCAGGACTGGCTGTGGCACTCAGTGACAAGGTGGGCATCGGGCACAGGGTGGGCTCTGGGGGCTGGGAGGGCCTTTCCAGCCTCAGGGATCCTGGGATTCTGGGATATCTGTGAGGGGTTTGGTGGGGAAATCAAACCACTTCCATGGGACCTGACACTGCAGCTTTGTGCAAGGAGATTACAGAAAGATGCTACAGAGTCTGGACTTCCCCAATTACAGCAAGATCTCCTGGGATGGGCAAAGACAATCCAAAGTGGATTTCAGCAGCAGAGGGAAGGTTTGTACCCCAGGGTGCAGGACTCTGACCAGGCCCAGCACCACAGGCTACACCTGCTGGCTCACAGGAGATATTTCTGCTGCTCAGCACCCCCAGAGAAGAGCAAAGACTAAAGACTCTCCTTCTAATGTCCCAAGACAACCTGCTAAGAATTCTAAATCTATTAATAGCAACATAATAAATTATGAATATAAAGCTGAGTCACAAAAACCAACAGAAAACACCGTTAAAGGATCTGGGTCAGAAATCCTGAAAACCTCAAGTTATAAATACTCAGCTTGTCCAAAGAACCACCACGAAGCACGAGCTGTACTTTGAAACTATGATTACTTTGAAATCTCATCCTTCCTCCTTCTCAAGGTCATCTCTACCAGAGTAAATAGAAAATCAAGCCAAAATAAAGAGGAATAAAGGAAGGAAGTGAAGCAGGCAGGGGGGAGCTCAATTGCCACGAGCAGGGCCATCCAAGCAGATGCTCTTTTCTTTCTCAAGATGAAACCCTGGGACACTTGTGAGAGGCAATGCAGACAGCAGGATGTGGAGAATTAGAGAAGTCACTGGGATTTAATTGCTATATTGCAGTAAGAAGGCTATGTGTTTGCTACAGCCACACCAAGCAGGAACCTGCTCCAGTGGCATTTGCTGCAATGGGGCTGAAAATCAGCTTTTCCCTCCTGAGCTGGGAGTTAAAGAGCTCCTAAGATGCAGAGGAAGTGTATGATTTAGAACCTGTTCAGCCAGAACAGAGTTTTTATTGTTCCTTGGCCATTCTAATGATCTCAGATCTGTCCCTGTCACTTATCTCTTGTCTCCAAAGAAAAATCAGCGTTTTTGGGCCATTTATTCCAAGCATCAAGTGTTAAACTTGTACAAGAGCTGAGAGCAGACAATTTAACACACTGCTGAGGGCAACAGGAATTAACTGTCTGCACTGTGCAACAGTGATTCCCAGCTCCTGAGCTCCCCTGGAAAGAGAAAAGACACTGTCTAGTTAAGAGACTCTGGAACTCAGCAAAGCCCTCAATCCTCTCCCCAGAGTTTCCATAGATTTCCTTTAAGATCATTATCAAAGTTCCCAGAGCAGTTTGCAGCAGCAGTTTCTCCAAATGCTAAACAAATAATGGGATATACAACAGATGAAAATGAATTCACCCTTTGCAGTGGTGGAGAAGCCTCAAAGAGGGAGAGTATCAGACACAGCAGCCACTTCACCACACACTTTGGGGGGAAAAGCAGCTTTTTCCCAGCAAAAATTGCAACCTTTCCTACAGAGCCAAGAAAAAGGTGTCACAAGAAGAGCTTCGGGAACAATGGAGGAGTTCAGGCCCAGGGAATAACCATGTGCAGAAGAAATCCCAAAGCACTGGGAGCTGTAATGGACTGGGTTTGATTTCAGCCATGCAAAGGAAGCTGGAAATGTTCCCTGCTCCAGCTGGGCTTGAGGAAACCCGAGTGGGACTCGTGGAAGCAGCTGTGGATCCCACCCAACCTAAGGCTGTGAGAAATGGGAACAAAGAGCAGAAAGGAATTGCCAAGACAGTGCACAAATCAATCCTTTCCATATGAGGGACACAAAAATATATTCTATTTGTTTCCCTATGAAATATTTTAAAATATTCCTCCCATAATATATATATTTTCACAATCCTGTAACAGTTTGGGCAGAATTTTCAAGCCCTGTCAAGAAAGCTATTGGGACTGAATCCTTAAGGAGAGGGAAAAATCAATTGCTGCTGTGAATGATGGTGTGTTTCAGTGAGCATGGATTTAATATTGGAGAAAGCTCTGCTGATATTTCAACAGAAATAAACGGCAGCACAACTTATTCCCAAAGGTGTTTGAGGGAGAGAACTTGTCCCAGCTCTTCCCCACCATCAGTGAGCAGGGCACTCACCTTCTCCCTCAAGGCCTTTGCTTCTCTCCTCTTCTTCCCCATCTGGGCCTCTTTTCAGCTCCTCTTTTACCTTCACATCTTCCAAGGCAGTTTCAATAGCCATGACATCTCCAAGAGACTTCTGATCCTCTGTTTTGTGTCTTCTGGGCTGACTCCTTTTTCTGTGAGACCTGCAAGTACAAAAGTGTGATTTGACATAAAAGCACAGCCTTCAATATAGAAAACCATCACTGACTTAAAAAGCTGACTACAAAACAAAAGGATCTTCTTTGGAGAGAAAGGCAAGGTAGCTAAAATAGCTGCAGGGCAAAGGGGATATCTGAAAGGGAGCAGATGAACCTTGCATAACACAACATTTAAGATCCATTCACAGCAGCCATTAATTGCTTGGGTTTCCTGAAGAGCTTTTTCCCACCATTACTAATGTAAGCTCACAAGCTGCAGTTAAAGTGATTTTAATTATGGTTTAAATCTATTTCGCTTGTGTTTCAAGACACAGATGAAAACTTGTTTAAATCTCTCTTTCATCCTGTGCCTCCCTTCCATTATTTCTTTTCATTCTGTCCGTGCCTGCCTTTGGCAAAGTGCTGGAAGTCTGCAAAGCATCATCTCCCAGCTCTGAGCCATCACCCAGCACTGCCAGCTCCTGAAACACTCTGTGATGGATCCTCAGAGCAGAACCAAGAGGCACACCAGGGTTTTTCAGTGGTCCAAGGCCTTGAAGAAACCTAACTAAAAAAATGTGTATTAATATGATTAATAATTCTAATGAGCCAAAAGGAACACTGTTCGTTCTTTTTAAAGTCAATGCCACAAGAGTAAAGAAATGACAGCAGCCACAATGCAAAGAAAAATGCCCATTGAGAAGTCAGGGCAGCATTTTCTGGCTGGAACAGCAGGAAGCCAAACACCCACCCAGCCACTTCCTCCCCTCTGCCCAGGAGGGCCAGGGAGGGAAAGCAGAAAGCACAAGAGCCAGAAAACCTACAATTCAACCCAAATGTTGTTTGATAGGGGAAGGAAAGAGGAAAGAACTAAGGCCAGGAGAGCCACTCACCGTGTCCCCAGGCAGAGCAGTGAGTGCCCTGCCAGTCCCAGTGTCACCAGCCAAACACCTCCTTGCTCCTCTGGCCCAGCTTTATTGCCCCCCATAACATTTTATGGGACAGGATCTCCCCATGGTCCCAGCTGGGTCCCCTCCCCACCTCTCCCCTACCCCACGGGGGGGACAACAAAGCCTTGGCCCTGTGGCAGCACCAGCCAAGGCACCAGAGCCTCCTCAGCACTGGTGGAGACAAATCCCAGCTGCTCCCAGGACAATGTTCTTACAAAATCTATCAACCAGCTCCTGGAATTTTGGGTTTAACACTGCCATGCCCTCTCTTCAAAAGAGACTGATTCAGAAAGTTGCCGGTTTTACCCCATTTTTAACATGCAGACAGTTTTGGTTTGGTTGAAAGCAGCATTTTCCACGTGGCCTCATGTCCAGCCCCGTGTGACAAACACTGAAACACAAGCCCTGCATTCATCAGGCTCAGGATGGAGCAGAGCTGAAATGCAGCTCCCCATCCTCAGGGCCCAGAAACTCGGCTGCTAATTAGATCTTGAGCACAACAGAGTTAAGGGCCCTTAATCAGGTAAATGACAAAGAAGGGAGAGAAAAATTCCACCTGAGGTGGAAGATGAATAGAAAGCGAGTTGCTCCATAGGCACAGAGAGCTCTAATTGCCAGACTGAGCATATGGTGCTCTCCAAGCAGAGGCGGTGCCTTCACACCTGCAAGACACTCATTAGCAGGAACACAGGGCTGGGCCCAAAGGGGTCAGCTCTCTCTTCACCCACATCCCAAGTACACACCACCTTCCTGGGGGAACAGCTCAGGTGGGAGGAGAAGATAAAGCAAAGCTGGAAGACTCTGGCATTGCAGCTGGAACTTTCTGTGGCTGAGGAAACCAGAGTAGTGTTACAGGCTGGTTTTAGGACAGTGTGTTTTATTCCTGTGGTGTGGAAATGCCACCTAAAAACTACATCACAAAGTTTTATTCTCACAGGAGATTCAAACACTCCCAGGAGATTAAAAAAATCTCTTTTTGCAGTGCTCCTCTCAGTCTGGAGTTGTGGGGAAGAGGCAGAAAGCCCAGCTTTACAGACACTGACTGCAGAACTCCAGGCTGAAGGCGGAGCACTCCCACTAGGGAGGGTGCTCTGGGTCTGCCACCATCCCCACACCACAAATGGCTCTTGTGGACTGGGCTAAAACAGGATCTTGCTAAGCCAGGAAGCAAACAAAGTTGAGTTTCTCCAGGTAACTGAGCCTGAGTGACCTGAGAGAAGAAATAACACATCTCTGCAGAGTTTAAAAGCTCCATTTTCCAGGAGAGCTGACAAAAAAGCAGTGTTTGTACTCTTTGAAGAACAGACCACAAAGTGACTTAAATTAAGTAGCTACAACTGTGAAGAGGTTTGGGCATAGGTGAATCCCATTCCTCCATCCTGCTGAGAAAAGTCAGGCTTCAAGTAAAACCATGTCTTGGAAAGACATAAGCACAGGAGAGGAAGTACTGCTAAGAGTATTGAACAGCTTCTAAACTGCTTCAGGATAATACTGAGCTAATCCAGGGAACACTGAAGAGATAAGGAAAAAATGTCCCTGGATCCTTTGCAATAAGCTCAGGTGCAGAGAGAGGCTTCTCTGCTGAGGGGAAATAATCCCTGGTGTTCCTACAGAACCTTACACTGGGCAAACATCTCTGTACACAGAAGTAACCCCTGACAGTCCCAGGCACAAATCGACAGGCACAAACCCAGGAATGAGCAAGAAGTACCAAAGGAGGGTATGGGGACATGTGGAAGGGCACAAAAGTTACCTCTGAGTACATGACAATACAGGATCTCGTTCCCCAAGCAAGCCTGAGGAGGAAGGGCAGTTCTCCCACCAACAGCCCATGCCCAAACCACTCCAGTTCAATTCCACTCCGAGTCAGCAGCAGCAATTTTATCTCCTTTGGTGACCAGTTACCTTCATCCACAACCAGTTCCCATCACACATCCAGGCCAGCTCAGTACATTAACTCAACAATGAAAACCAGAGACAGTTGAGGGTCTCAAATGACACCAGAGATCCCAGGAAACGACACCAAACCAAGGAAAAGCCTTGAGAAAACTTGATGCCCAAAGATTTCCCGTGGGCTTTCAAAGGAGGTGACACAAAAAACCTCACTAGGAAAGGAAAACACTGGCAGAGTTACTATTTTAAGAAACTTGACAGGAGAAAGAATGAAGTGATGGAAGTTGATGAGGGAAGTCACGTACCGCTGTTTGTTGTCCTCTTCCTCCTCTCCTATCCTATAAAGCAAGATTCCAACGGGAAAAGGTTAGCATGCCAAATTTTCAACTCAAGCATGCTGTTAACACACAAGAATCACAGACTTGGAGCAAATTAATACAGAGATCAAAGGCAGCACAGAAAGGCATGCATAAAATCCCTTTTGCAACCGATGGAGCTTTCTTCCCCCCTCCTGCTTTCTGATAAGTGAAGCTCTAAATGTTTATTATAGATTTTTTTGTCTCCAGGATGAGATGAGGAGGTGTGTGGGACACCCAGTGTCCTACTTTGGAAAACATGTGCTTTTATAACATTTAAAGGGAAGAGAACAATGAGAACATTAACCGAGACAAATTACAAGAGGAATTGTACAAAAAGAACAAAGGGGGGAAAGGGTTTGAACTATCTCAGGCTAAGAACTCCAGCATTTACCCCTCAGCAATCCCAATCAAAGCCCCTGAACACCACAAGCTCCCCCTGTACCTGCGGAGCAGCTTCGCCTTCAGCTCGGCCTTGGTCTCGTTCCAGGCGTCGAGCTCGGGGCTCGTCAGGGCCGTGGGTTTCATGTGGTCCAGCACAGCGATGTCCTTGCCCTGTTTCCAGAGCTCGTAGCGCTCGGGCTGCAGGACCCTCACGAACACGTCCATGGAGATCTTCACCATGTCCTTGCGGCACGTGCACTGCAAGAGACCCCCAGACTGTCACCCCAGGGCTCTGCTCCCTCCCCAGGGGGGGTTCAGGGCTGGCAGTGATGGACACAGGAGGGTTCCAGCTCCATGGACAGCACTGACTCCCCCTGCTCTTGGCACACCAGAGGCAGCAAAGCTGCCACGCTCTCCAGGGGGAGTTGAGGACTCTTTTCCCAAGCATTTGGTTCTCTAAGCACACCCCCAACCCTGCTGTGGCTGACACCCAGTGCTCTGCTCCCCTCCTGGCCTGCAGTCAGTGCAGAGCAAGGGCTTTATTTGATCCAGAGCAGGTCAGTCTGACCTCATCCCACGTTCCCTCCATTAGCCTCTCTCTGGCAGAGTTTCCAGGCTGAGAAGATACTATTGATATCACTTCATAACTGAAAATAAAGTCTTAAAGGAACAAAAGACTAACCTAGAGAACAGGGCAGTTAAACTTCCTAATGATACCTCGTGCCATGGCACATCAGTCCTGTGTGAGAGTTAAGGAATAGAAAAGCTACAACAATAAGAACAACCTGCACCCAAACCATGAGTGCAGTGGGAGAAAATGTGCATTATTCCCTTCAGATGGCCTGTGTTCATTAAGACTCCCCTGGAACTGCACCCTTGCCATTGCACAAACCTGCACAAAGACTACTCCCAGGTGGGTCTCCTTGGATACATCCATTTGCTGTGATGAAACACAGGGAATTCTCCCCCTGGACACCAATCTCAGGTTGAATGAGCATTTAGTCTTTATAAACTTAACCAAAAGAAGGCAGAGGATGGAAAAGGGCACAGGGACCCCTCAATGCTCTCACCTCTGGGCACTAAATCACATCTCAGCTTGGAGGCTGAGGTAATTAGAGCCACTTTGCAGGACTGGTTGGGGGGTGTCACCCCTCCTCTACAGCTTTTCAAAACTATTCTCTCCATTCTCTTGGCAGAAATGCCTGAAATTAAACCTGCTTCTCCCTTCCTGCCTTCGCTTTACACTAAGGTTGTTAAAAGATTTATGAGCACAGTTAAGAAGGCACTGAGAGAGAACGAGAAGAGTCTCTCAGCACAGCTCCCCACTATCCCACTTCCCCCAGCTCCTGCTTTGCCCTTTGCAAGGGCCTCTGCCATGAATTACCTGCCCCATTCCACTGGAGCAGGACAGAAATGGCAAGGCTGTGGTTTGTGCCAATGATCTCCAATTCCACATATTGCCTTCCCCCTTCCATACACAGAGTTATGTTTCTTTCAAATTATTTAACTGTGGTCCTAAACACCAGTATTTCCTAACACATGCTAAACCCCCATCTCTGTCTATCCCTGTCCCAAGTTCTGCAGAACAAATCTTTCTATATTCCCTCAAATTCTAATACTTTTATATCCCACTATAGTTAAACCTTATAGAAAAAACAAATAATACACTGGCATCTCCAAGGATCAGCTGCAAGTCCTGAAAATGGGAGCAGAAAAAAACCCAAACCAAAAATCAACCAGTTTTAGAGTCAATTCTTGGCCTTCAGTTACAGAGGAACTACAAGAACAATGAGACAAGGGTTTCCACATTCACCAAACCTGCAGGAACTTCACTTGTCCCACCTTCTGAAGGCTCTTCCCCCCTCCTTTTCCACGAGTTAATGCCTTTGGTAACCATAAGCACATGCAAAGGCAACTTGCAATCCAAGCACATGGAAAAATACTGTGAGGAAATGCACAATTAAGCCCTTTTCCAACCCAGAAAACCAACATTCTTCCTCTCCTTATAATTTTATTACCTGCTACTCAAATTTGGAGCCTGTGGTAAAATATGTGACCACACCAGGAGACTTGTCCCATCAATTCTAACTCCAAGACTGATAGTGGGAAATTTGTGGCTGTTCAAAGCACAACCATTATCTTATTTTCAGTATTTTTTAACACAAAGACACAAATAAAACAGAAAAAGTTACATAAAATAACAGTCACATAAAACTACTGGCTCCTTGAAGTAATAAAATCCAGTGATATGTGGGGAAATGCACTAATTCAATCTCAATCTTCAGCATCAGTTTTGTGAGGATATTTCCCTCAATTCCCAGCTATTAACACTAAACTGAACTTCAGCACTTCCATAACATATAAAAAGTTAATGTAAAAAAGCCTTTTCCTTATGTAGAAATAGTCTCCAAAATTGTATATTTAAAGTGGCACCTCTGGTTCTTCTGGATAAAACCCTTCCTATTCAGATGAAATCAGTTGGTAAGACTTGGCTGAGCCTTTTTTGCCTTAATGGAAATTTGAATATAAAGAACCCCACCAGGCTCAGAGTTGAAGTTCTTTCAGCTATTAAATGCCAGAGCAAAATCTTTGCTTGAAGCTTTTCTATCTGCTTTTCATAACAATGAAGGCCAAAAGCAAGTTCTGGGAAGGGGAGAGGGTTCTGCTCAAAGGCAGCTGGGAACTCTGGCTGTGCATTACAGAAGACACTGCAACTCTCCTGGGCCTCTCCCCAGGAACTTCCAGGGCAAAACACAGAGTTTCAGCTCTGGGGAGGAACAGACACCTCCCAAAAAGCCAGGAGTGCAGTTTGTTAGCAGGATACAGGGGTGTTACTGAGAGCCAGTTCAGCCCCAGCCAGTGGGACCCAACAAACTGGTTTGGGCTCCGGTTCCACCTTCCTTCCACTCAGCCTGAGAGGGGAATGCAGGAGCTCTGCCAGAAAACAAGGAGTTAAACTGAGCAGAGCAAGGCAGACCCCAAACTGCATGGCTGGTGTTTAATGGTCGGGAGTGCAAAGCTGGTGGGGAGGAGGACGAGTCGTGACCCCCCGTTTGCAGCGCAATTACCAGCATCGCCCTAAGTCTCAACAACCACGCAGTTCATTAGGAAACCCACTGGAAACCCTTCCCAGCCTCATCAACAAAGCCATTAGCAAAGCTTGCCCGGCCTCCCCCGGCCCTGGCTGCAGGGCACAGTCCCTGCCAGCCTCCTGTGCCCAAGGAGCTGGGCAAGGCGGGAGTCAGGCTCATCCCCTCCCAACAGGAGGATTCGGGTTTGATATGACAGAAATGCTTTGTGACTTGTTTAATCGTGGGCAAATAAAACAACAACCCCTCCCAGTGGGAATGAGGCTTCTGCTCAGAGGGGACATGGAGATTTCCCCTCTTCCCTGTTTGCAGCCTCTGCCAGAATTCCTGATCTGTTCCACAGACTGCACTGTCAGGATGCTCCTGAATCCCCCTGCAGGGTCCACAGTCCCCATTGCTGGGGGACAGGGGGGCAGGAGCACCCCCAGGGATCCTGACTTATGTGTCTGGTGTGGCTGAAAGAGCCCAGGAGGGGATCCAGAGTTCCCAGCATTCCACAGGGAAAACTAAGTCTCTTTCTGCAAAGGAACATCTGAGGCAATTTTCAAGTGCAACCCCCTCTGTATTCATTTCTCTTTTGCCCAAAGACTGTGTAGAACTGATCCCCAATTTAAAAATCCAAGACTCCTTGAATGAGCTTTGCTGATCAGTTACTCTCCAGATTTCCAAACAGCAGGATGGATTAGGTGTGTTGTTGCAAAACCAAAGTAATAAAACTTACCAGAAATTTGCCCTGATGAGAAATAACCACACACACTCATTTCAGCCTGACTCTCCTCTCCAAATGGAACTGAGGGCACAGATTAGAAGAATTCAGGTATTTTCAGAATGTGATTACCATAGTCTTATTAAAGCTTCAAAGTATCTCCAGCTTATTCCTTCCCCTCCAGTGTGCACCTAATGAGTTGTATGCAGTTACATCACTCACATTACTCACTGTGAAATGCATTTGGCTGCATCAGAACACTGAATTCAAACCTGTTCCCAAGGTGTGTATTAACACTCAGCACTTGAGAAAGTCATTGCTACACCCTCAGAATGACAGGAACTATCACAGGAACTCTCACAGGAATGCAACAGCCACACGGGACAAAGGAGAGCACATCACAAGGGCATTTCCATTCTGGCCTTGAGTCTCCCTCTCTCATTCCTCTGCATTTCATGAACTGGTGCTTTTCAACAACCTTCACCCCAGCAGACACCTACTTGGGTTGCCATTTTGCCATAGTCAATCCATCTCAAGGTGGCAAAGTTGGTGGACTCGGCACAGTTGAAGCCGTGGTTGAAGCCAGCGTGGTATCCATAAGGAAATGTGATCATGAACTCTCCAGCTTCCTGGGTTATCTGGAAGGGCAAGAGGAGGAGACACCCCACAGGTCAGTCAGTGCCCAGAGACTCCTGAGAGCAGCTGGCAGTGCCCCAGAGGGCTGGGAGCAGCTCCCTGCCCAGCACGGGTGTGACAGCCCCTCCCTGGCAGGGACTGGCAAAGAGGCAAAGCTTGACCTTCCCTGTCTGTCCAAAGCAGAAGTGCTGCCAGACCTTTCACATGCCCAGCAATTCCATTTGGATCCCTTCCCATCCCAGGAACTCTCAGCCCAGCACTCAGAGCTCACACACATTCCAAGGGACTTGCACTTCTGAACACAAGAACGGGCCCAAATGGAAAATGGAAACAGAGAGAAGGTCAAACATTTCTCACTCAGCTGGGCCAACATCTAAACTTGCTGATGTCATTGACATCTGTAAAATAATTAAATGGATAGATAATAAAATCTGCTGTGGTAACCCAAGAAGCTCCTGCAGGTTTCTGGGTGAGGTGCCCAAGGCCAGCCTTCACCCAGCCCCAGGGGCATCCCCCACCCCACAATCCCTGCAGAGCACACACAGACTGTGCCCCTGGCAGGATCCCTCCCTCCTGGGGTCCCCACTGCAGCCCCACTGCTGGGCCAGCCATGGCCCTGCTGTCAGCATTAGCCCACAATAAATTAGAAAGCACTCAGGATGATGGAAAGGCCATGCAGAAAAGTAATAACTAGTGAAGGAGAGCCAGCACAAAGTGCCACTCACAGAGAAACCCCCAATTTACTGCCTCCTGCAAGCTCTTGAGGAACAAATGGAGAAATCAATAGCAGATTACAGAAATACACATTTTTAATTATTAAAAACCCCTCATATTGATCCATTTCTTTTTTTCCAGAGCACCATTATAGAGATTTATAAATGCTGCCTATTCACTTCATTGAGATCTGCCAGGAATTGGGATGGAGGGATCCTATCTCTCCTCCTAGACAAAAATGGCCCTTGTTCACTGCTTGTGGGAACAGTGACCCTCCTTCAAAAGCTCCTCTTTCAGGACAGGAACCTTTCAGACACAGAGGCTGCTCAGATTGAAGAGATCTCCTTTTTACATCCAAAAACAGCTTTCCAGGGAGTAGCTGTCATAAAAACTCACTGTAAATCAGGATTAGGAAATACATTTCAGTAACATGCTTTAATAATTAAGTAATTTGCTTTAAAACAGAAAGTTTGGTGTTGAACCATAAGCACCACATCTGATGAGCCAGATGATGCCACTTCAAATTTCATTCATCACAGGCTTCCACCAGGAAAAATGTAACAGTCCCTGGAGCAGCAAATTGAATGAATTCATAGTTTTTATGCTATAGAACAGCCAAGATGTTTTACTTCCATCTCAAACATTCACCAGGCTCATCAAAGAGGTGCTGTACTGTCTCAGGAGGATCAACTCCAACAAAACTGTGCCTAAAAAACCCATGATGAACAAAAGCCAAGAGCTCTTGGAAAAAGATGCCCAGAATATCTACAGGTGATGATGCAAAAGGGATGGGGAAGGGTAGAGGGGGACTTTGGACAAGGGATGGAGGGACAGGACACAGGGAATGGCTCCCCAGTGCCAGAGGGCAGGGATGGATGGGATATTGGGAAGGGATTCCTGGCTGGGAGGGTGGGCAGGCCCTGGCACAGGGTGCCCAGAGAAGCTGTGGCTGCCCCTGGATCCCTGGGAGTGCCCAAGGCTGGGTTGGAGCACCCTGGGCTGGTGGAAGGTGTCCCTGCCCATGGCAGGGGTGGCACTGGATGGGCTTTAAGGTCTTTCCACTCTGGGATTCTGTGAGATCAGTTTGGACCAGGAATTCCTTGACCCTTCCCACATGCCAAGGCAGGCCAGGCTCCCGCGCTGGGAAGAGGCAGCAGCAGCAGAGCTTTGACTGATTGTGCACAGATACAAATCCCTGTAAGCCTGGCTGAGGAGATTTACTTCTTGCCACAAGACTTTAAGAATAAGCACATTAAAACGATCACAGCAAACAAACAGGACCCCTCAGCTCCTGTAAGAGAGTTTAAAGACTCAGGGATCCTTCCAGGCTTCGAGCAGCACCACCACCTACCCAGCAGGGACCAGCACAGCCAGCTCCTCTGCTGGCTCATGCTGGATCCCAGGAGAAGAATCCCTGTTTGTGGCTCCCCAGTGAGCTTTGCTTCCTATTGATGAGCCACAACATCTCCCCTGGCTTGGCCCCTCCACCTGAGAGGCTCCTCAGTCACCACAGGTTCTTCAGGGAAAGCTTTTCTTCCTCTCACAGTGTCTCAGCCAACCCTCAAATCCCCATTTCCTGGTTTGAGCCCACAGGACACATCCAGCACATTCACTTAGCACTTAGAAAGGAAGCCAATTTCTCCCCTGTGCCCTGGAGGAGGTGCCCTGTGCCCCCTGTGCCCCCTGTGCCCCCTGCACGTACCCGGTCGAAGGGGATGCCATACTTCTTGAGGATGGAGGGAGAAATGAGGGTCATCTTGTGGCGAAGGAAAGCGTCACATCCCTGAGAGCTGCCTGGGAAGAACCCTGGGGACAGCAAAGGAGCAGCATCACCACGGGGGTCCCAGAGCAGAGACAAACCCATCCCCACTTAGGAAAATAAACAACCCAAGCTCTGGAAACAAAAGTAATGGATGAGACATCATGGAAGGGGTTTCAGAAAGTGAAAAGGATTACTGGATTCCAGGTTTTCTTACATTTTTGTACTAAAAGCATTGCAATTAAAATTATGACTGTGTGCTGCCCAGTCTGTCATTCCTCTCTGCAGTCCCTCTCTTTAATGCACAGTTTAAGTGGCTCTCATTAAAGCCACTAATAAAGAAGCACATTTTAAGTGATTAGCACCAATAACATGGCAACACATTAACATTCTCCCCATGGGCTCCCCAGCTCTCCCAGTGAGCCCATTACCAGCTCAGCTATTCATTTTCCATATTAATTGCACACTCATTTCTCCCCAGTGACCTGTCCCTGGCACAGCCCATGGATGTGCAGGACAGGGGGAAAGGCCAGGCAGCAAAACTGGCTCCTTGGAGCTGCCAAACATCCCTATCCCCCCTTCCAAGGCAGCAGAAAACTAAAATAAGGACCAGATCACCAACAACTTGCTGCTGGTTTTATGTCACAAACCACCCAAAACTGATCATCTGTAAAAATTAGTTACAAACAGCAGGAATTTCTCATTATTTCTGTCAGCCTTGGGGTGGGATTTCAGAGCCTGCAAAACACAAGTCATCTGCACTGACTGGCTTCCTAGCAAAATTCCTGTTTCAGCTCTTAAAACCTGGCAAGTGCCTGGACTGAACTGCCCCTTTGAAATGCAACATTTTTGAGTCATTTCTAATATTATTTGTATTTTGGGATATGGGGCTCAGTGCACAGGAAAGTAATGCCAGTTTGCCCTAGGACATTCATGCCCATTTATTCTACATTTATCCCACACAGTCACTTGATCCCCTCTGCACTTTTCTCTTCTTTTTAATTATTCTTCTATTTTTTATTCTATTTATTATTTTTAATTCGATTTTATTCAATTGAGTATCTGACTGCCAGCAGGAAATGGCATTACACTGAATTTGCCTCTTTTCTGGAAAATCAGTGTCACAACTTCTTTTCCTTTGCATCAGAACAGAGTCCTCCAGATTTCCCTGCCTGCTTTTAACTTCACCTCCAGATTTCAACCATTACACCTCGCTGGAGATGAACCAGAGATTGTGAGTTAATTATTCTGGGCCAGGAGCTTTTTTTAGCTGGGCAGCTCCAGGAACATTTGCAAGTGAACAAAAATAGCAACACCATCAACAAATTCAAAAATTTCAACTTCTGCAGGCAGACCCTTCCCTGGAGCCTGAGAGGGGGGAGTTCAGCACAGCTCACACAGCTCTGCCTTTCCCCACTCCCACATTTTCCTGCTTTTGCCTCCCTCCCTTCCATTTTTTTTTAAAATATGGTCTTCATTGCACTAAAAATAAAGGAGGATGAGGCTAAAATAAAAATTACCAAATACACAATGTATCGTTAAAGGGTGAAGGAGTAACAGGTACCAATTGAAAAGAGGGGAAATTTCGGTTGGATATCAGGAAATGTTTTATTGGGAGGGTGGGCAGGGCCTGGAATGGAATTCCCAGAGAAGCTGTGGCTGCCCCTGGATCCCTGGGAGTGTCCAAGGCCAGGTTGGGGCACCCTGGGACAGTGGGAGGTGTCTTTCACTCTTTGCCAGGCCCTCCCAAGCCCCAGCTCACCTTTGGCCAGGCGTTCCAGCCTCTTGCCGTGCTCTGGAGGAATGGCATACCTGGGGGAGAGAACAGGGAATGAAACACCAAGAGAAGCACCTGCAGTGGAAAAACAGCAACAGAAAAAAGGCAGAAACAAGTGGGGCCATCCCCTTCAGCACAGCACACAAGGCCTGCAATAAACCCAGATCTTACAGCCCTGGAAGGCACCAGTGACACAAAAGCCATGGGAGAAACCCAGGCCTTCAATAAAACTCCTTGGACACCTTCTATCAAGTGTGTTATTTTCTGCCATTTTCTGAAACAGCATCCCAAGATTTCACAAGGTAGAAGGAAAATCGAGAAGACAAAGTGATGATACAGCACTGGAAAACCAGAAATAAACCAGTGCAGGGAACAGCAGGTGTGTTTGCAATTGGAAAGGGATCTGAGAAGTCAAATTGTGCAAAGATTTAAAAGCAAGAAATGCTGGATGGGCTGAGAAGGTGTGAAGGAAGGTCTGTGTGCTGTGGAATAGCTATAGCAAAGGAATATGACCTTTTTCTGAGCAAACAGTTTTCAATTTATTCCAAAAAGTAGATATTCTTCAGCATGGCTGAAGCAGTCATGGCTCAGGCCTTAAGTCTATGCTGGATTTTACTGGCTGATGTGAAATAATGGAATTAAACTATACAATAATTTTCTGTGGTGTGTTTAACACGATGCCACCCAGAACCCTGCCCTGGAAATGTGTGAATCTCTGGGCACAGCAAAGGAAACCTGCTTTGGTGGCAGAGAATCCTCAGAATTTACATTGGTGACAATGGCATTTATTGCCACCTATAAGTTCTCCTCAAAGAGAACAATAAAAAATGCATTATTTTTGTTATTCCCAATAAAGATGTCAAAGCCATCAGGTCTCATTACAAGAGGCTGAGAAGAGGATATTGCAGAGGGACTGAACCAGCTCTCCAGCAGGTGCTCATATTGCTCTGCTTAGCATAGAGCTCAAAATACATCTGGTTTTGGAAGAATTTCAGCCAACTTCTCCATTTCCAAGGCTAAAACTCAATCTATGATGTAAGGAGAGGCAGATAAAAGTCATCTGCTGTGTTACAAAACCCAAGTGTACCTGCTGTGGCCTGGCAGGAGGGGAGGACAACCCAGGGCAGAAATCACACAGGGGCTTCAAGATGAGACACTAATCTGATTTCATCTGATGGCTTAAAACAACATTTAAGGTAAAACACTGTGTAGCACCTAATCTTGCAGAACAACAAATCCAGCAATGGACTCCCAACATGCCCTGGCCAAAGTTGGACAGGGCCTTAAATTGCATAATTATCAAACAATTCCATTCCGTTTGTCTGGGTCAAAGCTGGTGGCTTTTATTTTACAAAGACCATTCATCACTTACATAAATGTGATAAAACTAATCCCGATCCAAAGCTCCTTTGTGGGATTAATGTCCCTTAAAACAGGGAAATGAGACATTCCATTCCTTCTGGGAAAAATGTTGAAGGATTGGGAAAGAACTAATTTATGGCTACAAGGCTGCTGATGATTAATGTAATATCCCCCAGTCTACAATGCAACCTTCACTTAATTAGTGCCTGTAATTGGGAGTTGTAAAGATAAGATTAATTGAATCTTGAGGATGTTAAAAGTTTAATACATTGGAACATGGTTATTGTGTTATCTGAAACTGCAGCCTGCAAAAAGCCAAGCAAGGCTTTAGAGAACAGCCCGTGGAGAGACAAAGAGAAAGGACTTGCTTGGAGAGAAACCAACCAGAGAGGAGGAATTTCCAGCTTATAAAAAAGAACTCTATGTAATAACACACAAATCAAAATACCCCAGCACAGAGTGGTAATAGCCGAGTCCAATTTTAGAAATTAACTTTGCTGTTTGGGCCAGGCTTTGGGAAGCAGAGCCCACACACCCCTCTGCATTTCTTCTCAGGAATTCCAAACATTAACTGCAGGAGAGAATTCAAAGTAGGTCAAATTCTGCTTTCACTTCTGCTCACAGATCTGAGCGATTTCCATAAAGAGAGGCAGTAAAGGCAGAATTTGGGCTGCTCTTTAGAGGCAGCACAGAAACAGAAGGCTCTGGAGGGCTGGCACAGTCTGAGCTCCCTCCACTCAGGAACTCCTGATTACGAGGCAGAACAACAATGGGCACACTGGAAATTGCTGCAATCAAAGCAGTGAAGTCAGTGAGCAATAAATCCCAGGAGGGCTGGGCTTTGGGTGCCCTCCTGCTCCTGCTGTGACAAACATCCCTTGGGTGGGGACACAGTGCCTGTGTCACTCACACCCTCAGCTGGGGCTCAGCTCACCTGCAGGACCTGCCAGCCCACAGGTTGGGGCAGGGCAAAGCACACCCAGCCACTTCCCTTTCTCCAGGAATGGCTCTGAATGCTTTCACCATTTCTTTTTACAAAAAGCATAGTTATTTTCCTTTAAATCTCCCAGCCCAAATACTAAATGCAGTAGATTTTCTCTAGAAAAAGACTCGCAAAAAAAAACCCCACCCCATAAAAATCTTGAAAAATGAAACTAAAGTTAAAGCACACACAAAACTCCTTCCCTTCTCTGTCCCATTCAGATCCCAGACAAATCATTTCCACAAAGACAAGGAAAGAGAAGGAACAAAACTTCAAAACAAGCAAAATACCATCTGATATCAGCTGGCCCAAACAGCCTGGGCTGTGCCAGGCTCAGAACTGCTTGCAGCCAAACCAAGAGACTAATTCCTTCAGTCCCTGCTCCCAGGGTCAGCCCTGCAGTGCCTGACCAAGACAGAGGGCCCAGCCTCACCCAAAAGCTGCTGCTCAGCAGTTTGTGGGATTACAGCACGAAAAATGTGCTGCTGCTCTGCCAGGGAACAGCAGATTTACAGAATGGGGAAAGGGAAAAACAGCTCCAGATAAAAAAAGTTAGAGCTCCATGACTCAAATGTCACCTTACCCTGAAGTCCCCAAACTCAGTGGAATATGCTGAGCCTTTTCAATTACATTTTTCTGCTTCCCCCCAGACCCTCACCAAGCCCCTGCAGTGGATCGAGTGTCACTTGTACACAAACAGAACTTACTGTTCTGTCTGACAGACTCTCACCTTCCAAACCTCTGCTGGGACTCTTTAATTCCAGCCTTTCTGATCCCAACCTCCACACAGGTCTCTCAGTTCCTCCTCAGGGTCACAGGGGCAGAAGGTTTTGCCCCAAAGCCACAAATGTGTCAGAAAAATCATCTCCCTGTAGTGGCAGTTTCCTTTTGTTAATACAGAATCCTGGAATGGTTTGGGTTGGAAGGACCTTAAAGCCCATCCAGTGCCACCCCTGCCATGGGCAGGGACACCTTCCACTGTCCCAGGGTGCTCCAACCCGGCCTGGGACACTCCCAGGGATCCAGGGGCAGCCCCAGCTTCTCTGCCCACCCTGTGCCAGGACCTGCCCACCCTCCCAGGGAGGGATTTCTCCCAAACATAAGTTTAACTGGACAGTCCCCTCTTCATCCTTACCACAAAAGAAAGATCCTTCCTATTTGCCATGATAGGATGTCATTAATAGTGTAATTTTCTTGGTGTTTTGTTTATTCCCCTGGAATGGGGCTTGATGGATGTGGATAATTATCAGACTATAAAAGCCAGCAAATGTGCTATTTTCTATCGCTCTAAATCATCAAACAAATAAAGTGTGAAACAGCATTTCTGAATACAATTTTCCCCTCTAATGGCCTAGAATTATTATCAGGAACAATGAAAATAAATAAGCAAATGTCTTGTGAGTTAAGAATTAAACAAGTGTGTCAGTAGAGGCGAGCTGACAGGCCATGCTGGGGCACAGGGACAGCTTGGAGGCCACTCAGGAAGGATGGAGGAGGGAATCCACCAGGGCAGAGACAGCTTCCAGCACCAGGTGCTCCTCAGGGACCTTCCACTCCCACATTCTGCTCATTGCTGCTTCTCCAAAGTGGGGCAAATTCAACTGCAGCTTTCAGTGGCCAAGAAGAAATTAAAATCTTGACCCATACCAAAGGCTGCTCATACCTGGTTCCTTCTGTAAAGAGGAATTCTCACCTGAAGCCCCCCCTGCCTTTGGCAGAGGACCAGCCCATCCTGTCCCTTCATCCAAACCCCCAAAGGCTTCCAAGACCTTTTCTTGCCACAGTTGTCACTCACAGTTTTTGATAGTTACTCCTTGTCTCCCCCCCCCATCACAGCCCAGCCCTCCTGCACCAACACAGAGCAATTAAGCAGTGATTAATTCACCAAACCTCACAAGCCCCTCTCTGCTGGAGCTGGGGCTCCTCGGGCAGGAGGATCAACCACAAGACTTTGGAAATGTCACTTCAGTCCCATCCATGTGAGAAGGTAAGAAAGTTAATTTCACAGTGTGTGCACAGGGTTGGCCCAAACAGGCCCCACACAGAGAATGTGCCACAATTTCTGAAATAAGGGACAGAAGCAGAGCAGGCACAGCCTGTGTGTCAAGCTGGGGTTAGTTACTGGTCTTCAAAGCAGATTTAATTGTGCCAACAACACTGACCCTCTGAGGATTCAAATGCCAACCCTCCCTCAGCCATGACAGGCACAAGGAAAAGCTGCTATTTCCATCTCTGGAAGGCAAAGCGTGTCCATAAACGCAGAATCTGAACCCTGACCTTCAACATCTTTAGCCCCCACGACAGCAAAGCCTCCAAAGAAAACTCCTTAGTCCATTAAGAAGATTTATCACCCAGTAAAAGCCATTAAGAACCACCATTAATGCAGGGTTGGTCCCTCACTGCAAAGTTCAGACCCTGCTTCTAAGGCCTTATTTTTCTAGAAGGTAAAACACTTATTAATTCCATCTCCTCGCTGTGTCAAAGCAAAGCTCAGGGTTAAACCCCCCAGAACACCCTGAGCTGGAAGGGACCCACAAGGACCAGAGTCCAGCTACTGTACCACACTGGTTTTAAATTGCTTTGCAGCCTGTATGAATTAAAAAAGGTATTTCAACAAGAACAGATTGTTCCTCTGTTGGTAGCACTGTCACCTCTCCTTTCCTCACCTTTACTCTCCTCCATATTTAACCTTCCTTCATCCCTCTCTCCCAGCAATTTCTGAAGTACAGAAATTAACTCCCTTTCTTCTCATCCAACCTGTGTTTAGACCACACTGAACTGGCTGGAAATATCCAATTTCCCTCCTCAAGGTCATGGTTAGGAAAGGAAAATCTCTGGCCTCCCTCTCCTATTCCCTTCAGTTGTGGCTCCTTTCCATCAGGAATGCAAACACTTGCTCTGGAGATAAGATCTCACATGGATCAGAGAGCTCCTTGTTCCTAGGAAAGAACCTTTATCAAGTGCCTGCAGCTTTATCTTTAATGGATCATTGCACAGGACAACAGATGATGGAATTCAGTATCTTTAACCAGCAGTGTCAATGCTTTCAAATAATGACATTTTTATTGAAATACACACAGGGAGAAAGATAAACACAATGGTTGGGGAGTATCAGCTGCCAAAGCCATAATGAGCAGCAAACAGGTAATGACAGGACAGGACTCAGCCCCAAACACGGCCCATGGAGCTGCCCTTCCCAGCTGAGACAGAGGTGGCACACACCTGCACACACCCCTGCACACACCCCTGCACACACAGCTGGCCCTGGGACAGCACAGGGAGGGCATGGGGCAAACCCTGCCCAGCAGAGGAGAAACTGCCAGCCCTGGGAACAGCACAGGGAGGGCATGGGGCAAACCCTGCCCAGCAGAGGAGAAACTGCCTCCTTCCAGGCAGAAACTCAAACTGCAATTGCAAACTGTCCCTTTGTTCTCCAGGAACAATGGGCAGAACATCTCGGGTTACTCTGGAGTTGGGATCAAATTCTTTGGGATTGACTCTTGCAAGATTAAGTCAAGCCTAACTTGTGCCAATCATGTACTTCTAAGACTCTTCAACCCTTAAAGTTGCCACGAGCTAGAAATAGCATTAAAGAGCCACGAGTTTCAAGAAGTGACACTAGACAGGAGCATTTTAAAATTCTGATTTTAAAGCAATATTAATGTTTAAGAGGTACAACTGAATTCCAAGATTTGCACAGAACTGAGCAATGGGTACTTTCACAGCGAGTCACCAACCCCCAGCTCAATGAACACCACAAGGAGATTTTTCCAGAACTCCAAATGCAGTTTTTAAATACTATTTTAAAGCAGAGCCTTTCATGTGAACAACCATCTGCTCTTGGAAAGACACTCAGTGTCCCAGTCCAGTCAGCTACAAATGCCAGGCACAAAGCACAAAATTACAGACCACATTGCAGTGACTCTCCTTGCACTTGCAAAAATAAACCCAGTCAGGCTCTGCCTGCAGTGAATGAGCAGCATCAAGGAGGCATTTGACTAAGAAAAGGTGTTTGGGGAAAAACATTATGAAGTCATTTATTCATTCAGTTTAGCCAAGAAGATAATTACTATACAATTCAACAGAGATGAATGACTCCAATATTCATCCCCTTGCCATTCTTCATTATTTGTTTTGAAGAACCTGTTCACAACAGATTTATTTCCCCAAACTGGCAATCAGATTATTAATTATTGGTTGCTTTTTGAAGTGGCTACTGTACAAAGAGAGAAAAGCAAAGATTATGCTTCAAAGACCTTGTATTCTAAAATAATACTCATTTCAACTCCAGAAACAAGGAGAGAAAGGGTGACCAAGGGAGATGACAGATCTGTGCCTTGTACCAAGTGACCTGTGCGAGCTGCCTCCTCCACAGGCACAGCAACACATATTCCTAAAACACAGGGGTAATTGCCCACAGCAGAACAAAAGAAATCTGCTCACCTGTAATGAAAGATATTTTTAGATTAGGAAACCCCTGGTGCTAGAGGTGCAATGCCTCTATACACACTTTTTTCTTTTATAAGGAGAAAATCCCCAACATTCCAAAGGTTTAATGTTCCTCATCCATCACCTGCACCGTTTCCAAGTCCAACTGCTTTGAAGTGAGTGCCTGTGTTCTCAGCAGCATCAAAGCCAGGGGTGTTGCAGCTGGGATTTAACAGACATCACTGGCACACTTTGTAAAGTTGCCTTTATTTCCTGCACCTGATCCCAGTCTCATGGGCTGGGCAGTGAGAAAGGCAGGGGATGCAAAGCCAGCCCGTTCCTGGCTCAGGGGTTCAGGAGTTAACAGCTGCACAGCTCTCAGACAACCCCGAGTGCTATTTAAGTGCTGTCATTACCACAGGCTTCTCTTATTTTAAACCACACTTGTGCTGCACTTGGCATCACCCAACGACAATTCTCTCTGCTGAGCAGAGGAAAAAATCCCCGCTGCTTTTTGCCAGCACGGTAACAACCTGTGAATAAAGACAAGGCTCTGCAGCCCCACTCGGGCTCCTCCTGCCCTCCCAGGCCCTGCCTCCAGCACCAGCCCAAGCCAGCATTTGCCAGCTCATTCTCCCCCAGGGCCCGAGTCAGCTCAGGCTGAAAGAGGGAGATGGAGCATGGAAGGGCCTCTCCCTCCCTCCTGTCTCAGGGGCAGAGCAAACTGCTCAAAAGCCTCAGCTATTAAAACCAATCTGGGCTCCTGTCAGACTTCCACACATCTTCATTTCAAACCAGGCCTCAGCTCTGAGCAGGCATTTCCCAAATGCAAGAATGAGATGCATCAAACACCTCCATCCCCCCTGGGCTCCCCAGCTGGGATGAACTGGGTGCTGCAGACACACCAACACAGGGCAGGGCCGGGAGCCCACCTGAAAACACTGCTGAGGAAAGGAGGATGTGACCAGACATTACAGCCCCACCTCCAAAAACCAGGATGGGGTCCCAGATCATCATCCCCACACTCCAAGATCAGCATGGAAGGCACAAAGGGGAGCCACAGATGGGAAGGGTCCCCACTTTGCTGGGTCAGGCACAACCATGCCCAGCTGAACCCCAACCTCTGAGATTCATAATTTCAACAAACTAAACAGGCCCAGTAAAGATGGACATAAAATGCACAGACTGGCCACTAAAATGGCAGCAAAGCTCATACCAATTCCATGCCTTTTGCAGTGGGTTTAGATGGGAATAAAACCCGAAGAGGACAAACAGCACAGAGCTGTGTGGAAGGGGGTCTGAGCACCTGAGGTTGTTTTCCCTGTGCTCTTACAGAGCAACAGACCCTCCTCAGACAAATTGCAGAGCTGATTCCATCAGTCCCCGAGTCTGGCTTGATCTCATGGCATTTTCTCTCACAGTTAGATGAGGGTGGATGAAAAAAGACAACACAAGTCCTGCCTTTCCAAAATACTGTGCCTGCTCTGCAGCAGAAAAATGGCCCTTTAATGATCTACAACAGCCTCATAAAAGACCACAGAACCCTAAGTCTATTAAGAGGAAAAATCTCCAATTACTCCAATTGCAGCACCTGACTGGGAAGATAATCCCCACACAAGTCAGAGCTCATTCAGCCTGTGGACAACACACTGATGCCAGGATGTTTAAAGCAAACCACCCACAGCACTGTCCCCTCCTGGTGGGATTCCCCTCTCCCCCCACATTCCCACCTCCAGGATGAAGGGGCTGGGCTGGGTATCAGCACTGGAGTGTGGCTGGTATTGATTAACTGATGACTGCAGTGCACAAAGCTTGCAAGGCTGCATTAATAACTGGCTGCTCTCAGTTATCAGGGAATTACAGGGGGATGCAACTCTGCATCTCAATACACCCCTCCTTCCATGGATCTCCAGCAAGTCAACATGCCCGTGGGTTCTCAATGCAGAAAGCAGCTTTCACCTCCGTTCTGGAGGAGATGGGAGAGCAAAAAGCTGGTCTGTCTGGCCATACTTTATCTCACTTTCCTTTTATTCCTTTTAATGAATATCACTGTTCCTTCCTCTCTCCCTTTTATCAACAGAAAAGGGTCTTGCTTTGCCAAATCTGCCTGGGAGCAAATGGTGTTGCAGTTAATCCATAAATCAACCTTCACCATAAATTCCACTCTTTCTCCATCCCAAACTGCAGAGCTGTAAAACAGATTACATGGGATAGCAGAGGCAGGAAGGAAATTTGTGAGCTGTGAGGAGCCATCAGGGCCAAATGGCCTTCCCTGCCCCTCCTGCCTCCCCACTCCACCCACCAAGCCTATAAATCTCTGCTGGCAGCACTGGGACACACAAACAGCCCACGTGCACACGTGTCTGAGAGCAAGGCAACCTCACACCCCCCCAGGGAAGGCTGTGCACACCTGGGGGACTGAGGGAGGAAAGGTGCACAATCTTCCTCTCCATTCCATAACACCAAGAAATAGGAAAAGTGACACTTGGCAAAATAAAAGTTCTCAGTATGAGCATCAGCTCCCTCAGGGCAAAACTCATTTGTGATTCCAGCCAAGCCAGCCTTCAGAAAGTCAGGATCTCCAGGTGCAAGGGTTACTGAGATCCCAACTTCCAGTCACATCTGACCATTCAGCAACTCCACCAGCCTGGGCAATGCCCTCCTAAGGAACTGGAATAGTTAGGAGGCAATAAATGACACAAGGGACAAGTGCCCTCCCCCTGCTGCCACAGAATTCCGTATCAAACATTAAACCAGCTGCTTGAAATGAGATTAGAGCGAGCTCAGGAGGAACCACAACATATGTGAGGGTGTGTGAAAGCACAGGGCCAGGGCAGAACATCACCCAGAGGAAACGGGGCTGAGGGCCCAGCATCCTGCGTGGCAGATGAACACAGAGAAGCTGGAAGTTAAGCTCCATGACTGTATTAGGTCATTTTCTTTCTCCAAGAGAGTTTTCCAGGGATTAACATGTTCTATCCTGGGGGGAGGAAAGGACAAGGGTCCTGCTAAGGGAGCTCTGCAGCTGTTTCAGACAACAGTGAGACAGAAAATCAGAGGGAGACCCTCAGCAACTCAGAGCTGCAGCTGCTTCAGAAGCTGCTTTTAGGCAAGGACAGGGAGGGCTCCTTTGACAATCCTCTCCCAAGGGAACAACCACATCTTGCTTTAAATCTCCCCATTGTGTTGCTGTCAGGAAACATGAGGCTTCCCCAGTGCTGGTGGCATCAGTAACAGATACCACAGGCTTATTAAGCTGTAGATGTCACAAGAAGTCATGGAATCACAGAAGTTTGGGTGGGAAGGATCTTAAAGCCCATCCATGGGGTGGGAACACCACCCACCATCCCAGGCTGTTCCAAGCCCTGCCCAACCTGGTCTTGGACACTGCCAGGGATGGGGCAGCCAGAACATCTTTGGACAAGTCCTGCCATGGCCTTGTCCTCCTCAACTAGACACACTTACCCCACACAGGGAACCTCAGGGGCACCTGGAGGGAAGAAAGGAGAAATTCTAAAACACTTTAACCAACAAAGCTCTGGGATAACTCTGCCCCTCCACGTTTGCAGCCCTCAGACTTTCACAAGACACAACTCCAATGTAATTGTATCTGTGACCAGTGCTTTCAACTAATCATATTATTTTAAAGTTCCTTTGGTAATTTGTCCTTAATTGCACATAAACTGCTGCTCTGGCATAAAGTGTACTTTGTGATATCAAAGTCAAACAGATTAGGCATGATCCACTTCCAGCGAGGGAGTGTTTTGGAGAGCAGACGATATAACTTAAGAGCTAAAGCTGGCTCCCTGTTTTAATTAAAGGGGATTAAACATCCATCATGATAAGGAAAAAGGGACATTTTATAAAAATCAATTACCTTCCTCAGTGTCAGTCTGGTTTAACACCTGCAGTTTCTGAGAGAAAGGAGAGTGTAACATCCCACTAGTACTTAGAGGTAAATTAAATACTGTTCCTGTACGGCAAGAGTGGCCACAAAAAAACCAGGGAAAATAACTTTATTACCCAGTCAAGTGTTACACTGTTGACAAAACAAGACCCTACACTTTAAAGCACATCATCAAATTCACAATACTGAGATTCAAAGTTTCCTCCAGCTCTTCCCCACCCCAGGAAGCCTCCAGATGGGGATTGAACATCTTTATCAAGATGAAACAAAGCGACCTGGAGCACCCCAGCGTTTAGAAACATGCTTTTGGAACTGCAAGGGCTGAGCCACACAGGCTCCTCAATAAAATGCCATCATAACCATGAAGAATGAGGCCTGGCATTCAGTTTTGCTGCTTCTGTCATTAGAAAAATCAGTTCCCACTCGCCTCACTTGACAACAGGCTGTTTTAGATCTCGGCACAGGAAGGCATGAGGTGATTATACATAATATGTATAATTGATACAGCAAAAATCCCTGCCATGAGAGGTTTAATAGAGGGCTGCAAAATCAAAGATATTTCGGGTTTTTCAAAAGTCGGAGACTATGAAAAGGTTGTAATTAAATTCCTAATGGAGAGGGACAATTTATTGTAATTTGAGAAAAAAGCAAGTGAAAGGCTCGATGTGGCAGCTGCCTGAGGGGCCTCACATGAAGTTACACAACAGCTCCCGTTCCTGGGGTGTTTGATGGGAAGTGCCCACACCTTCCATGAGATCTCCTCGGCCTGTCAGACTGATTTTCCACTTTAAAACAACAACAGTGAGAGCACAGTGTGGAGCAGAGCATGTGCCTGGGAACAGCACATCACAAGAGATCTCCATCCCAGGCGAGGGGAGGGAGCAGCACCTGAGCCAAGCAGAGCTGCCTCGTCCTGCTGAGCCCCACGGGCTGCACAGACACAGCACTGCACAGACACAGCACTGCCCAGACACAGCACTGAGCCCAGACACAGCACTGAGCCCAGACACAGCTCAGTCACTGGGGGACACAGACACAGCACTGCCCAGACACAGCACTGAGCCCAGGCCCAGCTCAGGGACTGGGGGACACAGACACAGCACTGCCCAGACACAGCACTGAGCCCAGGCCCAGCTCAGGGACTGGGGGACACTGTAGGCACCACAGAGCTCTGTGCCACTGCCCCCTGCCTCTCCCTCCTCCCTGGGTGACCCTGCACTGCCCGAGCCCTTCCCTCTGTCCTGGATAACTTGGCAGCTCCTGGCAGGGACAGGGCCCTGCACAGACTCCTCCAGCTGCTGCAGCCTGTCCTGCTCTGCTGCTGAAGGAGCAGCACCACAAGTGCTGGCAGCAGCACCTCTCTGCAGTGACAGACACCACATTAATCAAGGAGCTGCACCACCAGGCAGATGCTCATTAGGTCGTCCAAAGAAGACACCTCCAGTTGTTGAGCCACAGACATTTATTTTACCTGCAATCCCAACGGGCCCCAAAGCACCTGTTTTGTAAGAGGTGACAGTGCAAAGACAGAAATGAAAGACAGAAAACAGTCAGTAATGACCCTCCCTTCTGACCAAGGAGAAGAATCCTCATGGTCCAAAATACCACCCATGAGAAGGTACTTCAGCACCTCTCCTGTGAGGAGGGACTGAGGGAGCTGGGCCTGGTTAGTCTGGAGAAGGCAAGACTCAAATATCAACCAGAGGCACCCCAGGATTGTGCCAGACTCTTCCCAGTGGTGCCCAGCAACAGGACAAGGAGCAATGGCCACAGACTAAAACACAACTCCTTTGTCCCCTTCCCCTTAAGAGGGGACAGGGCTGGTGGCTCCTCAGCCCTCCCAAACCCTCCCTGCCCAGCTGGGCTCGGGGAGACAGCCTGGATTAAAACAGCCCAAGATAATTTATGAGAGACACCAAGAGAGAGTTATGGTTTTTAACAGGCAATTTTGAAGCAGAATACTACCAATATACAGAGTCCTTGGTTTCACTGTATAAATATCTCTGACAGCCAAACAATAACTCTGCCTCTTATTTTAGAGCTCAACCCCAAACTGGTAACTCCGTAACTCTCCACACTCCTGCTATTCCCTGAGGTGCTTCCAAGATGATCACTGTCAGAGTCACTGAGTCTATAAAAAGGGCGAAGGAAGCTGGGAAATTTCCACAGAGGTGCTGCCAGCAACACAGGGCGAGCATTTCAGCCAGCCTCGAGTGGAGCCAGGCTGCACCACTGGAATCCTCCAGCGCGGCCCAAGAGCTCCCCCAGCCGAGCCCTGGGGTGGCTGCAGTCCCTTCCCCAGCACGGCCACTGCTCAGGCACCTGGAAAGTTCCAGATCTGCTCAAAGGGGATTCAGGTTCACTTTTGGAAGCCAATGCTTGCTCAGGGAAGAACAGAGAATTCATTAACAGGAGCTGTCACAGCGAAGAGCAAGGAAGAAATGACTTGGGCAAGTGGCAAACTCCTTCCCTATGCTTAAGGGAACAGCAGGGAGGCCCTGCCAAAGCAGCAGTGGCATCTTGTCACAGCCCATCTAGTTCTGTGTCACACACTGGCATTTATGTAAGAAAACTCCACTGAACAGAAGAACACTTTGCTAAAAACATGGTCTGTCCTCAAAACCTTTCTTGTGCCCCAGCTGGGGGAGGTTTGTAGAACCAGGGACTATCAGAGACCTGGGCAAGCACAGAATGGGTGGCTAAAACCCCTCCTCTCCTTTTTAAATAGGGGAAAAGTACATTTAATAACCAACAAACCAAGCAGGTGCAGAGCAGGGTCCTGCCTTGATGTTTCACAGCAACACCTGAGCTCTTGGTAAAAATTTTGAGTAGATTTTATGATGTCTCATTTCTGTTCCAATTATAAGCAGCAAAAAGTGTACTCTTCAAAAAGTGTAACTCCTCTCAGGGGGATTTTAGCTGTTCCCCAGCTTCCCCCCAAATCCTCAGCAGATTAGATAAAAATAAAAGCTCCAAGATTTTCTGAAATCTGGCATTTGTCAGATACAATTTTCCATCTACAGTTTCCAGTTCTTTCTGATTTTGAACCTCTTCACACAAACATGCTACACAAAGGTGCTTTGGGTTTCACTGCTTGGGGGTTTGTTTTGTTTCTCTCTACAATCCCTATTTCCCACAGAAACAAGAGCAAATATAAGGACATGGCAGGAGGTGGGAACTTGATGATCCTTTCCAATCCAAACCATTCTGGGATTCTGTGCAAAACCACTGTTTGCTAAAGATGAGGCAACAGCTTCACACAAGGAGCTTCTCATCCTTATGATATTATATCCTTATGATACTCACATATCATAGCTACAATACTCAAAAACCCCCACAAAGCACCAAAAATTGCCATCAAACCCAAAGGAAAAAAAAGCAAACCAACAAACCCCACAAAACAAAAGAAATCAAACAGCATGAAGTTCTCAGGTACGTGCAAGGAGAAAAGCAGTTTAAATCAGGCTACAAATACTTCATGTGCTCTCCATCTGTTCTCTGAGTTTTACTCACACTATGAGTTTGTGGAACAGCCAGTCCTTTCCTGCTGTAACCAGCTTCTGGTTTAAGGTGAATTCGTTCTTATTTCTACTTTTGGAAAGTGTCAACCTTTTATTCCAGGCTCAGAACAAAGAACAGGCAGAGCACGGGTGAGTCAGAGCCATCAGCACACAGGGATGGGCAGGAGGGCAGAGCCCAACCCAAGCTCAGCTCAGCTGCTCCCACAGCTCCTGCAGCAGCCACGGCCTGGGGGGGACCTGCAGGGGTGGCAGCCCCACGCGGGAGGGGACACTGTGCTGGTGTCCCTGTGTTGTGTGGGGGAAGGGGATGAGGAGCTTCCCGTGTGCTGTGGCACCACCTGGTGGAGACGGGACCAGGAAAAGGGGTTGGAATGAGCTGATTCTGGAGGAAAAACTGACAGGATCTCAACTGAGAGAATCCTGGAATATCCTGAGTGGGAAGGGACCCCCAGGGATCATCAGCCCAACCCTGGCCCTGCACAGACACCCCAATAATCCCACCCTGTCCCTGTCCCCCAAACCCTCCTGCAGCTCTGGCAGCCTCGGGGCTTTGCCCACTGCCCTGGGCAGCCTGGGCAGTGCCCACCACCCTCTGGGGGAAGGACCCTTCCCTGAGAGCACTTCACATCCCATTCATAATCCAAAACTACTTTTTTTGAGCCCAGGATTGTTTAACAGAGGTATCACAAGAGATTCTGCAAAATCCTCGTGAACCCTCCTGAAAGAGGGAGACTTTGGATCAGGAATGTTGGAAGGATGTTTAAAATTCCCATTAATGTTACACCCACTCAGCCCCTCCTTCCACCCCCCTGCAGGCCTGGAAAAGAGCACAAGAGCCGTTCCTGAAAGGCTCCTGCTCTTGGGGGCTTCCCCAAACCCCCAGGCAGTGACATTCCCAGAGACTCTCAGTACTGAGGGATGGGCCCCTCCCCTGCCACTGCCAGGGCACAGTGACAGCAGCTCCACCGTGACATTTAAGCTCGAATTTGCATGTAAATGTCAATATTTATTAGTCACACCAAGATCTTCGGCAAAGCTCTCTTGGGTTGCTATGTCTCTGTGGATATACTTTTAGATTGCTTGAAAAGGAAGAAGATTGGCTCTCTAACTTATTCCAGACTTCCTACATTCTTCATTTCATTCTTAACTATTGATTACTTTTGTGGAAATTTATTTTCAACCAGGCTATGCAGCAACAGTGCTGAAAAATGCTTACAAGCATGCCAAAAATTGACTGTGGAAGAGGAACCCTTTGACCTACCTTGTCCCTGGAGCTGTTAACATATTTATGGATTTAAATAATGGAAATTTTAAAGCAGCAGATGTTTCCTGCCTACAGCACAGTGCAAGAACAACAGACTTTCACTATGACAGTGCATCTGAAGCATCCACACACTCCCATCACCATTTGCTCTGCTCTGCATTAGTTTGCAAAAATCCCCAAGTGTTGAAATCTGGTTTTAATCATGATGTCAACAAATCTCCCTAATCCTGCTGAAAGTCAGGAATTAGGCCCTCTGAGCAAGCCAGCAAGAAAGAAAGTAAAATTGTTTTTAAATGTAGAGTAGGAGAGGAGAGAAAAAGTGGGAATGGAGAGATTAGTCTGATGGACCCGGAGAAAAGGATATTTCAGTGGTGTCCAAGCAGGGGGCAAGAGCCCTCACTTACCAGGACTTTGGCTCCCCAAAATGCAAGTAGTTGATACTGTAGAGATCCATGTCCTCTGTATGCCAAGCAAAAGTTGTCTTCCACATCCCAAAGTAGAGGTAGGGAGTGTTCACACCCTCAATGATAATGCCACACTCGTGTTCCACCATGTCCAGGAGGGTGTTCAGATTGCCAATGTTCCACTCATCCACGTCCTGTAATTCAAAAGGAATGTTTGGAACTTCTCAGGAAGAATCACAGCCCACAGCTCCCCTCAGTGCCTTAAAATGTGGCTAGAATGGAGTTCCCTGCATTAATTTAATCCCACCTGCTTCCAGAAAGCATCCAAGCACCAAATCCTATGGATACCTGTGATGTCCATGGCTCTGAAGGCCTCAGATATCTCTGCTTATTCCAATTAATTCCATATTAAACCATGCTGATAATAAAAAGACACTCTTACATTAACATTCACGCACAGACAATACTCCAAAAAAGAGCCACTTTCCACTCCAAAGAAAACTACAGAGAAGAGATTTAAATTATCTGCCCAACCAGAGAAAGAAGAGGAGAACCTTTATCATCTCCAGCAGAAGAAACCATGACAGAATTACTTTAAGCAGAGGATGAAATTTCACCAAGGAAAAGCTAAAACAATTTGAATTGTAAAATAATTCAGTGTGCAGGTGCATTGTATCCTAATAAAGCTTCCTACAAAGAAAAATTCCAAATGCAAATAGTTTCCAATCCAAATGCAAATAATTTGTGTTAAGAATAAAAAAGGTATTTTTAATGAAGCACCAGTTCCTTGAAATGTTCCTTTTTTCCTGGCTCTCTAAGGAACATCAGCAGAAATCTCTATTTTATTCCCTTAATAAAAGAAACAAACTCCAAGCTATATACAATTTTTGGCCACACACTTCCTAAGAACCTGTTTAAATCACAATTTTCTACTAAAAGTCAGCTTTTCCCAGCTTCCATTATTTCACTATTATCCTGAATCTCTGAGGAAGGTGGGGAGTTTAGTCCCAGTTCTGTGATGAGGGAAAAAATAAAGCTATTATTTCCTACTTTTTAGGGTTGCTAAATCAAAGAAATTCTGAATTCCTGTTCTTTAGTGAGAAAGGAGCAATAAAGAAGTTACAGAAAGAAGAAGCAAAGGCAAGAGGAGACTGCACTTACTGCATCATAGAGGGAGCCACTGATGTCGGCCCCGTAAATGGGAGAGACAAAGGTCAGGTTCTTCCAGTACTTGCGCTCCAGGTCCTCGAAGTCCTGGTGCCGAGGGGTGCAGTACCTGCAGGGCAGGGGGACAGGGCTGGGACAGCTCCTCAGAGCAGCCCCCCAGCACAGCCCAGCCCTGAGGGGCAGCAGGGCTGGCAGGGCAGGGCAGGCCCAAAGGGAGCTGCTGAGCCCCCCACCCCAGTTCACCCAGTTCCCCCACGCACTTCTCGCTGTTGGCCAGGCGCCGGTACTCGCCCACCGTCATCGGCTTCTTCTGGATGTTGTACTGGGTGAAGAGCCCCGACTGCCCCGTCACCACCTGCTGGATGGGGGCTGGGATCACCATGTCATCGATGTCATCGTAGGTCCTGCGGGGCTTCCACTCCTTGGGAGGGATCACCTGCAGGTGGCGGAAAGACAAAGAGGACACTCGTCATTCACAAGTGCTGAGGAGGGCAGAGCTGGAGGGGAAGGGACTTCCCTCAGTGCTGCAGGTTCTGGGGGCAGGCCAGGCTGGCAGAGCTGGAGGGGGATCCCAGCCCACCCAGCCCAGTCCCACCAGTACAGGCTCACAATGGTGATGTCAGATCCAGAGTTATCCCAAGGAAATGTGCCGTGTGCCAGAGGGGCTGCACGTGCCCTCCCTCCCCAGCAGATCCCTCCCTCAGCTGCACAGACCCCTCAGCAGCAGCTTGGGCAGCACGTGGCACCTCTGCCAGTCCATAACCTTTTATACTGGCCCAGCCACTGTTCCAGTAGAAGATCACTGACACTGGGGCTCTCTTGAGGACTTGAGGAGGTTTTTTAACTAGAAAGGCCCAAAGGATCTGAGGGAACAGCTGGGGGTTGGGATGGGTATCAGGGAAAGGCTCTTCCCCCAGAGGGTGGTGGGCATCATGAGGGATGAAAAAATAAAATATTTGCAACCTAATTTGAATAAAGGATTGACCAAAAAAAAGTTGCAGAAACTGGAGGCCAAGTTCCAGGTAATGGTTTCTCCTGGGAAGGATAAGCTTGACTTCCCTTACAAGGCTCTGAACTGCAGTTACAAGAGGGACACAAAACTAACCTGAAATGCTCAGATTAATCCTACAAGTAAAGTAATTTCTTTACAACATCTGGAATTCACCAACAACCTTTATTAGAATAATCTCCCTAGCAGCCTCCTGGAAGGTAATTGCTTGTACACTTGAGTGGACAAGGAAACATTTCATGGGAGCTCTTCATCAATAGCCAGCTCTCCTCAGAACTGTAATAAACCCAGTAATTGACCTATGTTTTAGAAGAAATAAGAATTATTTCATGCCTAACAGCTTTATTTCTCCTCTGTGCTTTATTAAGTCCTGCTAAATACCACACCTAACAGCTCCTTGTCAGAACAAACGATCCCATCAGCCTGTGGTGACAAGGCCACAGAAATACTCTAACTACTTAGTCCTGGAGTTTTCCAAGCAGTTTTATGCCAAGTACTGGAATTTAGAAGCTTCACATGAAAAGTTCTCACAATGTTTCATTGCTTTCAGTGTAAAAATGAGGGTGGGAAGGAGGAGGGTTTGGGGGACAGGGACAGGGTGGGATTGTTGGGGTGTCTGAGCAGGGCCAGGGTTGGGCTGATGATCCCTGGGGGTCCCTTTCAGCTGAGGGTGTTCCACACAAAGGTCCTCTGCCTTTCCCCTCTCCATAACTGATCCCAAGGGCACTCCAGGAGACCAAAGTGCTGCTGAGTGAAGCCCCTCAGCCCCTGCACCCAGAGAGCCTTGGGGGCAGCACCACTCACCTTGGCCAGCCCTGCCCGGTGGGCTCCCTGCGACTCCATGTAGGCCACGTACTTGGCAAAGTGCTGGAACTCCTCGAGGCTGGGCCGGAAGGTCATGATTTTACAGCCGGGGTTCTGCGGGCTCGCCCCTTCCGACCCCATCCTGCCGGGGCTGCTGGGCAGGAACAGAGGGGGGCAGAAAAAATGAAGGGTTAAAAGAGGGGTTTCCACCAGCTTTAATGAATTTCATAGAAAAGTTGGGGGGATTGCACATTGTCTCCCTTCTGTTCCCCCAAGAGGATATTTGTAAGCACTGTCCTTTAACGGCAAATATGACTGACAATATTGTGCATGTCAGAGAAGCAGCTGCAGCCCAGCCAATCCCCCAAACCCTCAGGAGATGGCAGTGCTGGGCTGGGCAGAAGTAAAAACTGCAGCAACACCATCCAATGTGACTCTGAAACCCAAGCAAAATACGGGTTTGGATTTAAACTCCCGTCCAACTGGCCAAGCAGTACTCCAGATGCTACTGGAAGTACTCACTGTGTTAGGGAAAACAAAACCAAACTGGGAGAATAAAAGTTAGAATTCCCAGTAAAACCACTGCCTGCTGTGTGTTTTAATGGGTGAGGGTGGCAAGGAACTCACTTCAGAGACAGCAAGTGCTCTCCTCTTCGGGAATTAAAGCCAGGAATTTAGGCAGATTCCACACCCAGGGCACCATTCTAACTGGGGAGAACATTTTTCATTTCAGAGGCAAATGAACAGTTTTCACTTGAAATCTTAGAAACTAGAAAGTCTTACAATTTTTCAGAGTAACTTTTATGTAAATTTGTTTCAAAACAATGAGCTGCAAATCTTGAGCTCTTCCCCAAGGAGCCTTTAAGGTAATTTTATGCATAAAATTGCAGCCTCCCACAGGCAGAGCAGCTCTTCCCAAAGTCCAGTCCAGAATAAAATCCCCCTATAAACCCCAATACTGCACAATATCCCAGAGCAAAACCAACTGAGGGGAAAAGGTCCCATTCACCCCCCTCACCCCAAGAGATCCTTCCAGGAGCTGCATTTGCAGCAGCTTTAAAAACAAGAAGGCCCTTGAAGCCAACCCTCCACCTGAGGGTGGCCCTGCCCGAGCAGAGCCCCAGCCCTGGCACCCACAACACACACTGCCCCTTCAGGGTCAAACCTTTCAGAGAAGCCACAGATTGATCCACACACACAACAACAATTTACTTCAGAAAGGTTTTGCAGGAATGCAAAACAGAAAGAGCATCTCCCAGCCCTGAGATGAAGCACAGGAGCTGGGCACCCATGTGCCAGAGGCTTCCCTAAATCCCCCCAAACACACTGTTCACCTGGAAAACAGGCCTGGAGACTCGAGGAGAAGCAAAAGCTGCTGTTGGAGAAGTGGGACATGGAGAGAACCATTCCTAAGCCTCTCTCCCAACCCAACCCCAATCTTCCTGGGAGTATCTCAGCTATTTTTGAACTGGGTCTGGAGATGCCACCAAGGCCAGGCCAGGCCCAGCAGGATCTGGCTCAGGAAAGGAGCCCAATTCCGGCCTGAGGAGGCTCCGTGCCAGCACCATCTGCTCAGGGAGCCCTTCCCAGCTTTACTCACACCCAGGGAAAAAACAACCAAAGCCAGCTTTTATCCCATCTTTTCCTCGAGATTGAGATTGTCCCAGCAATTTGAATTTTTATTCAATGAACTGGGAGCAAAGAATCAAAATCCATGCTGCATTTGGCAGGGGAGGGGGGATATCAAAAACTATTTCAGGCAAAGCTTAATCAGTTAATGAAAGAGTCTTTTCCCTCAATACAAGCAGCATCACCCAGAACTCTGGAATTCTGTAGAGCAGGGACTGCAAAGCCCAAGATTTTCCCATATTTAATCCCATCTAAAGGACATTTTAACACCTACCCTAGATAATGCATGTTCATCTAATTAAACTAATTATTACAAAAAATGTCCACGGAGCTCCTGGGAAGGGAGAATCAGTTCAGGCATTGCAGGGAGACACATCCAAAGCCACTCCCTGTAGGACCTGCCCCACCAGCCCTGGGAACAGCCAGGCCACGGGGAAGGCTTTGGGAAGGGGAATTCCTTTCCCAGCTCCTGATGTGTTTGGGATCAACAAATGGGGCAGCATTTCCTGTCACCAGCAGGTGTCACACAGGGCCAGGGCAGTGGCACTGCACTCCCAGCAGGGCCACAAGCAGCTCCTGAGCAGCCCTGAGGGAGCTCTCCCAGCACAGCAGAGCATCCCAAGCACACCCAAAGCCTCTCTGAGCTCGAGGTGCCGATGGGAACCAGCTCTGCTCTCAGCACTGCCAACACTGAGGAGGATTCTGCAGGGCCAGAGCCCCATTAGTCCCTGAAAAGAAACGTGAAGGTATTTTTCTCAGCTGGGTGAGTTCTGGTTCTTTGTAAGAGTAACAACCTGAAATATTATGAAAACCTTCTAATTTTCAACCATTGTGAGGAAAGACTGAAACTCGTCTCCAGAGGGATGATCTCAGTGCACACAAAGAATTCAGTTTTCAATATCAGTGACTTCTACAGGAGACTTTTCCCTCCAAAACTGAAGTGAACCAAGATACTTTTGTGACTGAAATTCTGCACCTGTTGAATGAAGCCTCTGTAAGGCAGAGAAAAAGTCCAAGACACCCAGGCGAGATCAATGACTTGTGCTTGCTAAAGGACTCCAGGACTGGGAATCCTTCCCCAGGAAAAGGCTTGGGGCTTTCAAGTAGTTCCCACTGCTCCCCCACTGGGAGCTCGGAGGAGCAGATAATGCCAGCTCTGCTTTTGACTCAGGGGTGACTTTGATTCAGGTTGGGACTATTGGTGGAAACAAACCTGCCTTCAGGCACCAGCCCTGGAGCCAAATCCTGTCCCCACACCCAGGACAAGGCTCAGCAAACTGGTCCTGCTGGTTGGCTACAAACCCTGTGCTATCGACCGGGCTTGGAACAGTGAAACGCAGCAGAATTGATCACAGAGGAGCCACTCTGCTCACACAGAACACAAGAAACCCATCTGTAATCTTGCTAAACAAAGCTAATACTCTCACTGGGATCAGGCCACAACAGGGGTACCTGCAGAGCCCTTGAACAAGGCACAGGTCTAAAGGTAAAGCTCTCCCCAGGTGAAGAACACCCTGCATTACACCGGGAGCAAGGGGCAAACCCACTGCTGAACCACCTCCTGCCTCTCCAAAGCTGCAGTTTGTCACCATCAATCCCACAAAAATTCCTTGCAGCTTCTTCCTAAAGGCCTGGAAGCCAAAATATAAAATGAAGGAGGACAAGTTTCCCCACAGGACGCAGTGATCCAGGTGGGGTCCCAGGAGAGCAGAGGAGAAGGGGAGACCCCCCTCCTTTGCCCTGCTGGCCCCTGCCCTTTGGAGGCAGCCCAGGACACAGTTGGCCTTCTGGGCTCTGAGCACACACTGATGGCTCGTGGGGAAACAGGAGGAAATGTCCCAGCAGTAACCACCTGGATAGTGCCCGTGGCCATTTGTTCCTCTCCTGTGCCAAAGGGGATGGTCTGTGGTGCCACCACACAAAATCATCCAGGAGTGACTCTGGTTCCAGGGCTGTGCTTTAGAACAAGGCTGGGCTTACAAGGACAGCAGGACTTTAAGGACAGTGGGGCAAAGCCACCAGCTCCAACCACAGTGCCAGAAATCAAACATCTGACAGAGCTGTAGGAAAAGTCTGGCAGGATAGAACTTTCCTAGGAGGCACTCACAGCAAATTCCCCTGCAGCACCATCTCCCTCCCCCAGACAGGAGAGCTGCTACCCCGGGGAACTGGAGTTTGTAACACTGAAGGTTCTGGGGCTCTCTGTGGAATTGCCCTTTTCTCACAGAACACTGAACCCACAAACTCTTAATCTAATCAATGCAGACACCAAACATCACTGAATGGGTAATGCCACCGAAACTGCTGGGGGATGGCAAGAAAATTAAGTTCCACAGCTCATTATGCTCCAAGAGGACAGTGAATGATACAGGAACCCACTGAAGGACAACACCAAACCAAGGCAGAAAGTGTAATAAGTCCCAGATATTGAAGAGGGGGGAAAAAAGGAGGAGAGATAATGAGATCTAAATGAGGCACATCTAAACAGCTTCGATAATTGAAGACATAAAGAAGATGTCGTTTTCAGCAAGAAGCACAAAAATCATTAATATGCAGCAAATTATTCATTTCAATGCTGAAAACAGAGCAGTTCATTCTTCGGGGAAGAAATTCTGAGTGCATCCTACTCCTCAGTGCAAAAGGCTGCTGGCAAGGAAACAATTTATAGTTTTAATAGTGGAGAAAGATTGAGAAATGCTGTATCTTAAACAAGGTTTTTAAATCATGAAAACAAAATCTTAAAGCTTCCCTTGCCCTCCATGCTCATTAAAACCCTCTGGATGTGTCAGGGAAACAGTTTCAATGGGAACACAATTTCTAACTTTGTTTCAACACCCAAATTGTTCAGCCTTCTGTTTTCTGGCCTTGCTGGCACTTGCCTTGAAAACTCCCTGAGTCACAGAAGGGTCAGGGTTACACGATCCTACATTGAAAATACTGAAAGGTACAAAATGAAACCAACCAAACACAACTTTTAAGTGTGCCTGAATTAACATCTGACTCAGTACTTGAGGCATTTCCCTACAACAAGGCAACAACCCTGTTCATGAAAAATTCTTTAAATTCACTCTTCCCTAGTTATTTAATTACTACACAGAGGCACAAACATTAATGGGAACCTCATGTGCTTATTTGAAATGGCATTTTGCTGATGAATTAGGCTGGAACACAGAGGGCAGATTCTTCTATTTCCATCAACTTCCTTTCTCACTAAGCCAACAAATCACACTCCAATTTCCATCAGTTCACACAGATCAGGCTCTATCAGAAGTTTCTCAGCAGATCAAGAGACAAACTTTTGCAAGACATCAGGTCTGTAAATAAAGCAGCCATTTATATATCATAGTTTCAGAGCAGAGTTATGTGGAGTGAGGATATCTGAGACAACTTTCCTTCCTCCCCTCCCATTTATTCCCAAGAATCAGATTCCAGCATTTAGACCCAAAAAAGTGTAAATTTTTAAGTTTGCAGCTCACTGTTGTTCAGCCCTGTTTTAAATGACTGTACAATTACACCAAGAGTTTAAAGTAACACCTTTTCCCCAAAAATAGTTATATCCAATTGATTATTTTTAGCCTCCAAATTGCTTTCAGTTCTGTATATCCTTCATAAAGGCCAAGTAAACACCACAGAGGAAATATTTGGGAAAGAGGAGCAGAGAAAACATTCCCATCCAGGCACGCAGATAAACATCTAAAGCCCTTGGGATTTGACAAATTAGAGTTATTTTCTATTAAATTTTACACTTCACAAGCTCTTCCAGAACTCCAGATCCTCCTGGACTTGAAGTCAAGCAGCACATGCAGCTCATTAGAGGAAAATAAACTTTTCCCTCCCAGCCCCCTCTTTGCTGTACAAGTGCACACTCACACATTTCCTTCAACTGCACCAAAATTATTGTCACAAACAGTATTTAAAAGCAAAAAGAAGTGGTTAAAGTGCAGTAAATCTGTAAGACATTAAACCAGTTGATTATTGCCTGAGGCGAGGCAGTTACCATGTAATGGTTATTTCTGACTAAATCCAGATCAGAAACCCAAAAACTCCAATGTTTTACTGAGCAGGAGAGATAAACTCAGACTAAAGCCACAGAAATCAGTTCCCAAACCACCACTGAGGCACAATCCATACCCAGAGAGCTCCCAGCCTCGTTTGCTGCATGACACAGGTTGTCTCTGCTGCATTGTATTGTCCTCACTGTATTTACTGCAAGGCTGGAGGAGTGTTTCAAAAATACATTAAAAAATCATTTAAAAAAAGGCATTTGACATGAATTGAGCCTTCCCAGCAGCTCTGCTGTGCCCTGGGGCTTCAATGCCAGTACAGAAAACTCCCCTGGGTTCCCTTTGCAGGAATAGCAGGAATGTGAGCCCCCCATTCCCAGCTGCGAGTGAGAGGGGAAACCCAGACCTGGAGCAAATGAGGGTAAAAAAGTACCTCTTTTTTACATTTTCCTGTAGAATCTGAACAAGATTTCCAAGCTTTAACCCATGGCACCTTGAGCCAATGCAGCAGCACCGCAAACCTTAAAACAAACCCCTTAAAATAAAGTAACCAGAGTCCATTATTCCTATGGGAAAGAATATCAGAAACCCCCATTCCTACACAGCTTTATCCAGAAAGTTAATTCCTGTATCACATTAATACCTCAATAAGGACTAATTCCCAGTCTGCCTCCAACAACCCCCCAGAACTCCAAGCCTGCAGGGTGTTCTCAGTAACCTGAGACCTCTTTGTGTCCCTTGGGATGTCTCTCAGACACGCCCTCAGCAGTCTGGGCTGTGTGTGGGGGGTTTGGTGCCCCCCAAGCCCCAGGCTGGGCCGTGCCCTGGCAGAGGGTGCTGTGGGTGCTGCCCAGGCAGGTGTGACACACTGACCCACATTGCAGCCTGCCCAGGAGCCAGGGCAGGGCAAGGGCAGCTCCCAGCAGGGGCACAGGCTCAGGGGCTGCCATACCTGTCCTCAGGTGCACTGTGACACCTGCAGCTCCTGCCCTGCACACACAGGGCACCCCCCAGGCCTTTCAGCCAACACTGCAACTGGAAAGGGTGACCATTTCAAGCCTACACTAAAGCCAAGCCCCCCAGGTAAAACTAGACCATTTCATCTCTCCCAGCTCAGTTTGATGCAGGTCTCTCTGGAAGCTGCAGCTCCCAACCCTTGACAGGGCCAAAGCTGTGCTGCTTGTTCTGCCAACACAGAACCCAGAACAAATATGGGAAACTTTACAGGAACTCCTCATCTGCAACAAAACCCCCACCAAAATCCTCCCCATTACCCTGAACGAGCATCAAAAACTGCAAAGGAGTATCAGAAAACCTCACAAATCATCTTAACCAACTTGCAACATTCATTTCTCAGGCCACATTAAAATACAGGATTTCTAACAGTTTAGGGAACTAAGAATCTGGGAATCAGGGCTTGTCCATGAGCCTTCTGAACTGGCAAAAAATCTAAAATTAATTCAGTTTTGAGTCACTTTTGCCATGACTGAGGCACACACAGACTAAGGAAGGACTTTATATTACACTGAATACAAATGTGCTCTCCTGTGTAATCCAGCAACAACAGTACTGAGGAACTGCCCAACTTCTAAAAGAAAATAATTTACTCCATGAAAATACAAACAAAAGTAAGTACCTTAATTAAGCCGTGGTAGTAAATGACTCTATCCATAAATTGTGACAAGCTAGAACATATTTGGTCCAAAACAAAGGTTAAAAGGAGAAAATCTTAATAAGCAATGATGAGTTTAGTATGAATCCCCAAAACAGACAAACACCTTCCTCATCCCACAGTGGTGACACATCCACACCACCAAACAAGATTTCTGCCAACCTTCTGCAGTGCCCAAGGATTTCCAACCCTCTTTAATTCCTTCCCAGATGACAAATACCGAGCTCAGCCAGTGCCTTGAGCAGCCCTGGTGGATCCAAACCCATCCAGTGAGTCCCTCACTCGTGGGGACACATTTAGGGGCCATGCCTCTTTGCTGTGAACAGTGCAAGGGACACCAAGCACACACACTGCACATCCTTCTCCACGCTGAACATCAAAGGGAGGCTCAAAGAGTGGGGAAATCCCACACTCCTTCCATATTCCCCTGAATTAATTAAGAAAAATCAAGTTTCCTCTAACTGCAAAGAGCTTTTCCTTTCCTCTTTGCCCTGCTGCAGGAGTGGCTCAGCCTGCAGGACACAGACTATTTCTGCTCACAGGTGAACCTCCCTGTCCTTAAACACCAGATTTCAACTCTAAAGGTGAATTCCAGCCACCTGATGCCAACACAGAGCTCCTTGTATTGCAGCTGGACACCCCAGGAGAAAATAAGGATACAGAACTGTGGATAAACAAATGTAAAATAACCCACACAGCCAACATGCCCTTCCAGCACAGCTGGCCAGACTGGTTTGCCCAACTCACATCAAATTTCTCCTGACCTTTTCTACGGAAATAGTTCCAACTTTTCAGGAGCTGTCTGTGTTTTTGGTGATTTAAAACACCTGGTGCCCACAGAGCTGGGAAACACTCACTCTGTTAAACCTCAGCTGGTAAATGACAGAGCTGAAGGGAAAACTACTTCCAGCTCAGGTTAGCAGGGAAGTACTTCCCAGAACTGGATTTTCCATGTTCAAATAACCACAATTACCCAGAGGAAATGGGTGGGATTCTCCCTGAAAGTGAGGTGGAACCTCTAACGGGGGTATGGTCTTACTTATGAAAGCCCATGTTCATTCTAAAGCCAAACCTGAATGCCAGACCTGTGGACTTTGGGCTTTCATCCCTGTATCCTGAGAAAACTAACTTCTCTCTATATATGTATTTATTTAATTATAGAAAAGAAGTTATAGTCCAGTGGGACCAAAATATATAAATATATAGAACCATTTCTATGCTGGTCCCACTGGACCAGTCAAGGGAATTATTTCTTTTCAAGGAATGAAAAGAGGAGAATTCTTTGCCTGGGCCTGGGCAGAATTCTCCTGTCAGAAGATGTTCCAGGGAGTGTCTCATGTGTGAACATCAGTTCTGGAACAAGGAATCACGTACATCCACCTACACCTCCTCTGCACAGGAGGAACTCCTACCACTAATGGGAACAGAACAGCCCTGCATTCCTCCTGGATTCCTTTGGGAACCAGAGCAGTCACTCGACCTGCCCCAGCATCTTCTTATTACAGGGAACCCCAAAAATTAGGAACTTGCTGTCAAAAAGCAATTACCCTCCAACAGTTACTTCATGTAATTGCTGAAATGTAACTGTAAGGTTTAAATTTTAGGCTTAAGATTTCTCTGATTCTGTGGATTTTAATAAAACAGGAAAAGGATACAAGTTCCTAAGAAACAAGTGATGTTGCGGGTGAAAATGAGGGGAAATGCTATTAGGTTTTGGATGAGCAGAGCTACTTAAAATTAACTCCTTTTGGTTAAAGGAAACTTCATTTTGGAAGGGTGAAGCTGATCTAACAGAGATTTAGAGCGGCCCAGCCCCCCCGTGCCGGGCCAGAGCAGCAGCAGAGCCCCCTGTGTGCCCCGCAGTGCTCAGCCCGCAGCAGCCCCCCTGGAGCACAAGGGAAGGGACACACACAGACCCCACTCTGACCGGGGACCTTCTTCCCTCAGGACAGAGGGGTCCAAATCAGTCTTTCTGCACCACAGAAACATCCTGAGCTAGAAGGGACCCCCAGGGACCATCAGCCCAACCCTGGCCCTGCACAGACACCCCAACAATCCCCCCTGTGCCCCAGAGGATCATCCACACCCTCCTGCAGCTCTGGCAGCCTCGGGGCCGTGCCCACTGCCCTGGGCAGCCTGGGCAGTGCCCACCACCCTCAGGGGGAAGGACCTTTCCCTGACACCCGTCCCCACCCCCGGCACAGCCCCAGCCCTTCCCTGGTCCTGTCGCTGTCACTCCGGGCAGCGCTCGGAGCCGCAGACCCGGCCGGGGATCGCTCTCAGTCTCCGCTCCCCGGGCAGCCCG
>WBMV01005149.1:206910-219519 GCA_013396655.1 Campylorhamphus procurvoides
GGGGGACATTGGGGACAGCAGGACCCGGGGGGTCCCCACTCACCAGGCAGGGCCGGGAAGGGTGGTCAGGCCTTGGCAGGGGCTGCCCGGGAGGGTTGGAGTGCCCAGCCCTGGAGGTGCCCAAGGCAGGACTGGCCGTGGCACTCAGAGCTCTGGGCTGGGGGACAAGGTGGGCATCGGGCACAGGGTGGGCTCCGTGGGGTCCTGTGAAGGTGTTACAGAGAACACGGACATGCAATAGGAAAACCCTCCGAGGGCATCGAGTCCGAGCTTTGACCCAAGACCACCCCGGCCACCCCCCACACCCCTCCAGCAGCACCAGCTCCCCCAGAGCCTCTTCCCAGACTGGCGGCACCTCCAGGACCATGGAAGGCTGCCAGGACAAAGAACCTTCAGGGGCACTGTTTAATTTGAGTTCAATTAAGCCCTGCAGAGCATCCAGTCCGTGCATTCCCTGGGAATTCCCAAAATAGAAGATCCTGGGTTAGTTTTTTGTAACATGTCACTCTTCCTTTCCCATTCCTTGCCCACAAAATACTTTGTTACCGACCCATATGTTACATTTTAACTCCAGAAATTCACACCAGAGGGGAGGGGACTGAAACACCATCCCATTCATCACCCCCAGCATTAAAACAATTCCATCCACAGGTCCCCATCCACACAGCAGCTCCCTCTGGAGCACAGGAATTTTCCAAGTGGGGCTTTAGGATTTGGGACTTGCAGATCTCACAATAAAGTGTCTGATTTGCAGACTAATTCATGCCAAAAAAACCTGACACTGATGTAGGCAAACAAAGCTTGTTTTCCAAATTCCAAATAACAACAAAAGCAATGAACTAAGGAAGTCATTGCAGGAAGGTCTTTCTATTTAAACACAAAACCTCTTCCTCTGTTTCACTCCCTCACCCCCAATTCTTCCCATCACAACACACAATATAAAGTGGAAGGGCATTTTCAATGCAATCTCAATATCTGACACTGTTTAATGTTAACACTGACCTTAAACTTATTTCAGAGAGGGCAGGTGGTGCTTCTGCTGCTCAATTTCACAGCTGGTTTCCAACACCTTCATGTTTTCTTCGTTTCCTTCATCTGCATTTGCGAAAAGCTCCGTGGCTGGATTTGTAGTTCTGGTTTGATGGAGATGCTCTCCCAGGTTCCTGTAACACACCCAAGGGGAAGCACAACAAGCACTCCCACCCCTTTGGGGGTTTATCCATTCAATGTGCAAACCATTCCAATTGCTGGGTGATACTGCATATTACAGCAATGGAAATTAACCTAAGTTTGGAAAGATTTGGTGAATCTTTGGGTTTTAAGCTGAATGTAACATATGCCTTTCACTGGTGCCTAGAAACAAACATGTTAAAGAATATCAAATGAGTATTTTCCAAATGTGCAGTGAAAAGTCATAATGAAAATCACAGCCCTCAGAAAGATAAAAGCCTTTGCTTAATGGGACATAAATACAAACTCCTGCACAAGCAACTACATCTGGAAACCTTCTTCAGATCCAAAGACTTAAAGGAAAACAGTCAACATTTAATTTGAAAAGTTATTTATTTTGAGAACTTCGACTTGCACATTGTACAAAAATTTGACAAATTCATCCAAAAAATCTATAAAATGCTGTGGGGGTTTTCCCTACCATATTAACATAATAATTTTCCAAAGGGTAAGAGTTAAGAAAACCAAAAACAGGCACATTTGTTCCAGTCTGTCTGCAGTAAATTGTGATTAAAAACATCCCTGTCTTGTTGAGGTATCAAACTGCAAACTTTGGTAATGGTAGAAAAATACAAAGTGAGCCTTCTTGGTGGCAGGTCCAATACAACATGGTTCATAGAAAAGCCAGAATAGGTTATTTTGATTTCCAGGTAGAAATGCAGTGAAACAAAGACAAAAACCCCTCAACACACCTATGTCTAGGACACCTGATCCTCTGCAAATGCACACTAGTCACACACAGCTCCGGCGTTCCGTGTCCCCAAGGTCCGGCTGGCAAGGAAAACAAGTCAGTGCTTATGGAAAAGATCTACGTGGTGGTTCAGAGCCCAGTCTGCCAGCAAAGGACAAAAGGCACTTAAGAATGGCTTTAGGATATTCCACAATGGCATGTCGGGATAGAGGACAGCGCCTGGCTGAACAAATCCTTCCCTACAACAAGTCCAGTGAGGTAGTACTTCATATTGCTCCAACTACTTGGCTCTAAGCAAGCAGCTTTATGGTTTTGATATACAAAATTAGCAGGAAATGGCTTTTTGTCAAATGTATAAAACCCAGTTCTTACACAAAAGTAGCAAATACCCACTCGTGATACAAAGCCAGAAACCATCTTGTACAAATTGAGTATCAAAATGCTGCCAAGGTGATGCACAAGTCTACCTTGATGGCCAAATCCCCAGACAGTGAAGATTGTTCTAGCAACCGAGCCATTTTTGGAATAAAAAATAAAAACAAAGGGGGCGTGGGGGGCACTCTGAGAACTTTCCTCATCATTAGCAGCCTCACCGGAAGCACTTTCAGTCCATTAGAAACAAATAATTCTGTGCTGATGAATGGCAGGTTTGAGGGGAGGAAAAACCAACGCAAAATTCAACATTTAGAACAAAAAACAAAATCCACGAACATACAAAAGGATAGTCCTTGGAGTCTATAGTTTTTTTAAAAACAAGGAAGACTTAGGATCTTTTTAGGGGTGTGGGACAACACAGACTACTGGATTTTTTCTCTTTTAAATTAAGCCCACGGTAAGTGTGAAGGCAGGGAGAGGAGAAGTGCTTTAGAGAATCACCGGCCGCTGCCGTAGCCAGGGAAGAGCTGGGCGAGGACGTCCTGCAGGGGCTCGTTCACCTCCATGCTGTAGGCCTTGCCCAGGTCGTAGCGGCAGGCGGGGCAGCTGTACACGGCAGCACGGAACGACCTGTCCAGGCAGTCCTGGGGGCACAACACGCCAGGCTGAGGGGTGGCACTGGGGCTCTGCAGCTGCCAAAGGCCAAGGGGGGCAGGAAACCTCCCTTGCTGAGTGCAGCAGCACGTGCAGCTCAGCTGGCAGCAATCCTGAGGGCAGCACTGGGGTGAGCGTGATCAGAATCCCAGAATGGTTTGGGCTGGAAGGGACCTCAAAGCTCATCCAGTGCCACCCCTGCCATGGGCAGGGACACCTTCCACTGTCCCAGGGTGCTCCAACCTGGCCTTGGGCACTCCATAGGGCAGCCACAGCTTCTCTGCCCACTCTCCCAGGGAGGAATTCCTCCTTTTATCCCACCTGTCCCTGCCCTCTGGCCATGGGAAGCCATTCCCTGTGTCCTGGCCCTCCGTGCCCAGGAGCCTCACCTTGCACACGTTGTGCTGGCACACGGTGGTGACAGGCCTGAACACGACCTCCTGGCAGCAGATACACAGGAAGGCCTCCTCCACTTTGCTGAGAAATTTCTGGAAAGACAACATTGGAATCAACTTATTGCTACTGCCCTCTGAAAGATACATAAAACCAACCCAAAGCCCCATCCCATGTTAAATGCTAGGGATTGCTTTGGTCATAGAAGTTTTTTCCACAAATCTTGACATGTAAAAGCAGTCACATTAAACATGCCAGGGATGTCTATACTAAAATAAAACCACAATAGGTCTGAGGCTGTTTCTTTAATGCAGCCAAGAGGTTTGTGTCCAGGGACAGCACAACTACAGCTACCCTTTATCTCTGGGGTTAAAAGCAGGATATACCGGTCCATCTTTGAGAGCCTCTAGTACTTCATTCCACAGTTTTTCATTGGCTTCATCACTTTTTATAAGAGACTTTTGCTGGGCTGTCAGCTTGTATGGCTCAACTTTAGTTTTCTTTGGAGTCCCTGCTGGAGAGGGGACGAGTTTTTCCTCCCCACCTGAAAGAAAACACAGTAATTTTTTAAACAAACCAATAAAAACCCAGCAGAAAAGAGTAACCAAGTCAAAGGCACAAAAATCTACAAGGCTTTCTATATCCACTTGCCTACTCCACAAACCTGCTGATTTCCTTTTCCTCTTTCCTTTCCCTGGGGTATCAAACTCATCGTCTCCATTATTTTCTTTTTCCTTATCTTTATTTGCAACAGCTTCCAAATATCCTTCAGGATACTAAAAGGGAAGAAAACAAAGAGCATCCAATGCAGACACACCAGTTCAAACTTAACAGACTAATACAGGTCCAAGACTGACCTCTGGAGAACTGATCCAGGGGCAGTTTTGATCTATTTTAAGCAACAGATCCCTGTTCTGGTTGAAGCATTTATGCAGACTATAGAAATTCTATTAAAAAAAAGTGAGTTTTGTCTCTTTAGCCTCCTGATGTATAAAGAAAACAAACAACTTGCAAGACTGGAGGCACTTGTGTCCCCCTCAGTCTCAATTGTTCCATAAGGATCACGCTCAAAAAAAGCAGGTAACAGAAAAATTCCTCCTGTCCATCAGGTTCAGTGTCCAGGTGATGTCCCAGGGCAATACCTGCATTGTTAGGCCAAGCTTTTTCATCCTGTCCTTTCCCTCTTTGGTCCAAGGAGCAGGTTCTTCATCATCCCTCCTGAGCAGGTAACGCCACACTAAAAATCCAGATTTCCCTGTCTCGGGCCAGTATTTCACAACCTGGAAAAGTCACAGCAAGTCCATCACACACTGTAGGACCCCGTGGCCAAATGATCTGTTCCTCCCTGAGCCAGCCCACTCCAACCCTGCTCACCTTGTAAATGCCATCGTATCTGTTGCCCTCCACAGGGGCGTACTTGCTGTGCTTGCCTCCCTTGACGTTCCTCACCACCCGCACTGGTTTCCCAGCTCTCCAGTCCTTGGCCTCGGCCCCGTGCTTGTCGTTGATGGGGGCACTGCAGTTCAGAGCCAGAGCTCTGCAACACACACCAGTCACTTCAGTGCTTTTACCAGCCTGTCTTAAACAACTACACTTTGTCACAGCCTGTGTAACACCCCGACCTGCACAGACAGGAACTGAACCTCCTGAGGGGGCACAGTTTGAACATGCTGAGCATTCACAACACCAGCCTCACGCAGCAGCACAGACCACCCCTCCACTCAAGGCTATGCTTGTTTTCAGACTTCCATAAGATCTGCTCTCCCAAAGTGACATGGGGCTGCAAAAGCCTTCAGGAGAGAGCAGGACAACTCCTACAGCAATTGGCTACTCTGCTCCTCAAGTTTCAGCCAGTATTACACGTGACACCATTTACAGTCCTGTTCCATTACAGTGCACTGAGAGAAGCACTTCCATTGTCCAACGGATCTGCAGCCCCCAGCACAGTTTTCCCTTGGATACAAACATGCCAAACAACCCCCCATGGTGACAGACTGCCAGGTCCTGAGGCTGCAATGGAGCACAAGTGTTGCCAACCTGTTCATGTTGGTGAGTTTTTGATCACAAGACTGCTCTGCCGTGCGTTTGTTCCCAGAGAGGTCCCGCCCTCCGCTCCCCGTGTACGTGAAGGAATTTCCATGATCCTGAAACACAGGTGGATGGGTTGGACACATTCACCCCAACAATTCAATAAAAGCAAAAGAGCAAAATCAAGCAGATTTAGCAGGGTATTCTCAAAAGAAGGAAAGATGCTGCCTGTGCTTAAGCTCCCAGATTGAGCCTGAGGTGCTCCCTGACACTGCCAGCAGAGGATGTCAGGGTGGCAGTTGCCAGGGTGACAACTGCTGTCTTGTCCCACCCCTGGGCAGTGCCAAGGACCACTGGGCAGCACATGGACCACACAGGGTCTGCTGGAAGTGAAGATCTGGCAGCACAGACCATGAGACTCTGCTCACACTGGGGGTGCAATAGAGACCCTGAAAAGGCAGCTGAGGATTCTGAGATTAAAAGCTGACACAGGGATAATAAACTTAGTTTAGATGTTGCTCAGGTTGGCACATATTACTATAGCTTTTCTTTGCCTAATTTTCTTCTGAATAAGCAAAGATGGGCAAGTGTCTGAAGCAGGGTGTGAAAAATAACTAAAGCCAAGTCTTTAACAAGTTAGTTTGGTTCTGGGCATAAATAACCCAAATCCACTTACTATGTCATCTTCATAGCCCCCTGCCAGGACCAGGGAGTAGGCGCCGTCGTTGCTCCTGCCGTGTATCCCGGCCACGTGGGGCCTGTGCACTCCAGACTCACTCACCTGCAACACAGAGCAGCCTGGGCATGGAACTGCTGCCAACAGGCCCCAGACAGCAGCACCACCCTGCTCTGGGAGAGCTGCAACAGCCACCTTCACCTAACACCTGAGAACAAGATCTGGATGGCTCAGTGCTTTTTAGTTCCCCAGCTTTCTAACAGGATGAGAAACCTTCTCTTTAATACACATAGATATTTGAGAGATCCTTTCCAGGGGAATACTGGGAGATACCACAAATGCCCAGGACAAACTCCTGGAAACAAATATGTTTGCTTTGGGTTTTTTGAGTTACCAAAAACAGTGCAAAAGAAAAATAAATCAGCACTTGATAGGGCTGGATAATGCAGCATTAGTTATGGAACACTTGATCCAGACAAAGCCAGAATTCTTTCCCTTCTGCACTTACATATCCAGTGACACACACTCCAAGATTAACTGTTTCTTCCAAGAGCTGGATCATTCCCAGTTTTCCCTACAGTGAGCCAGGCTGGGATTCAGCTTCATACCTGAACTCTGAACTTCCACATGGTGCCAACGGGAATCCCAGGAATTGGGCCATAGTGGTTCGAGGGGACAATGGTGCATTCCTTGGTGCGACCAACACAGGCCATGCCCTGGTTCAGAGAGAAAGACCAATCAGCCAAGAATGCAAAGGAACCAACACACCCAGGGGAAAACAGCTCTGCACTGACCTTGCCCCAGTCTCTCCGCGAGGACGAGTTGGCAGATGCCATCTTTTGTTTCTTTTTACTTTCCTTTAATTTCTCTCCTGCTAAAACCACCTCACTTGCATCATTTCGACATTCGGGGCAATACCTAAAGTCAAGGAAAATTAACAAGTAGCAAAGCCTTAAATTAAAAGAGAATTTCCCCAAAACACACTGAGTTCTGTTACAATTTCCCCATGTGAAACTAGGGAGGACATGGGAAAAAAACCCCAAAACACACAAACACCTGTACAGTGACAATATTGCCACTGAAGGGCAGGCTCAAGCCCCAGACCTTACTTTCTGCTCCTAATTAGCACATTCTCAGAACTTACCAGTCCTCATCATCTGGAATGCTGCTAAGGGGAGGGTTGAGGCAGTAGATGTGGAAAGCCATGTCACACTCGTCACACATGAGCTGTTTGTCTGGATCTTGTTTCCCCCCACAGATGTGACAAGCACAGACTCTGCAGGTCTTGTTTGGGTTGTCCTTGCAGGCTTTACACACAGGTCCACTCTGCCCTGTGAGCAAACAGAAATCAGACTCACAAAGTGCCAACATCGAATGGAAATGATGGAAGGAGGTACAACTAAATGTGTCTTGAGACCCTTAGACCTGTGATGCTCACACAGTCCATCAGCAGAACATCACAGGGTAACAGAGCCATGCAAGAATCACCCAAGACTCACGTTTTGGTGTACCAGAACTGATGGGGGAAGCTGTGCCTGGTTCCTCTATTTTATAGATCTCATCCACTAATGTGATGGTGCAGTCGTTCAAGGAGTCACCAGCTTCCCTGCAAGAAGTGGGACAAGTAAAAGAGATCATCCTGTTGCACCATTTCTTTCAGCAGACTCACTCAGACCTCCTGAAAGCTTAAGAAGAGTTGGGGAATTCAGTTTATTCCACATTATGGCTTTGCTTACCCAAGTAGTATCTTGGCATTGATCTCCCTGGTCATTTTTGTCTCCCTTTTTTGCAGAATCTCAGCATCGTACCAGAAGCCTCTCTCTTTTGGTTCATCAGGGTTGTAGTTGACCATCACCACCTGTCCAACTTCCAGCTGGTGCCACTTCAGAATAGTCCGTGCCCGAGCCCGAACGTTGCAGGAGTTCATCTGCACAACTCCATTCTCTGGGTAACTTGGAGGGAGGGACAGAGAAGGAAAACCAGATTCAACATCAGTTTCATAAGTGGGAGATTTTATCCAGACAGGTTGATTTGGCTGTGCAACACAAGAATAACAACAAGAATAAAATCTCCTTCTCCTCCACAGACACAGCCAGAACCAACCATTCTAACATTGCTACTAATGCATCCCAATTAACACTTGGATAATAGCATTCCATATTTCCAAAACCATGACTACAGACCCCCAGAACTCCAACTGTAACACAGCCTTACAGTTCCCAGGGCTTAGTGGCATAATAACTGTTTTACCTTGTGGATCTCTACCCAAAAATTCCCCATCAACATCAGGACAAAAATTACTTCATTAGCCAAGAGGGCAAGAAACTCACTCGTCATATTTCACATGATAAATGACATCTTCCTCAGGGACTGCTGTGGGCTGGGCAGGGGCTGGGCAACCCTCAGCTGCTTCACTGGGAGGTCTTTTCCTGGTCACATTCACAACCGTGGCTTCAAACCACGCCCCCATGTCCGTGTCCCGGGCATCCACCAAGTCATTGATCTACACAGAGCAGAGACTGCAGCTCACCAAAGGGCATTTTCAAACCAACCATTCATTTCCAAATCGACTGGAAGACTTGAACATCTCAAGAACTTCACCATTACCAAGATATTTAACAGATCAGCCTAAGAATTAAGATTTCCTTTGCATTCTTTCCTCCTCTGTGCAGCCGTAGTGTGCCCAGGTTGAACTTAAAAGGTTATAAATCCATTTTGCACCACCACACATACAACCAGCCTTCTCAGCAAGCAAAAACCACCCTTGGTTAGTCTGTAACAGACTTTCAAACTGTCTTGCTCATAGTCTGGCAAAGACATCACTAGGTCTGTAACAAAATCCATTAAAACAGACAAGTAAAATGACACTGAACAGCTGCTTGAGATTTTCTTTTGTTCATTCAAGAAAGTTTCAGCTTTGACAAATATAGTGACTCCAAGCAAAAACATTGGGAAAATTTTTGAAATCAAACCAGGCACTCTGAATGCCGGGTTTTTTTACAATTAATTAATGTATTGTAGCTTTAGTTCAAAGGATAAAATGAAGAAATTAAGCATTTTGACCTACAACATATTGCATTTAATTGGTTTGTGGGTTGGTTGGCATCCTTGTCTTTGTTGTTGGAGGGTTGAAGAGAAAAGAAAAAGGAACTACCCAGACAATTGGGGCATAAAAGATTTTCGGAAATTCTCAGGCACAGAGGAACAACTCCCGTGCCCAAGGGAGGTTTAAGGAGCCCCAGTTGTGTGCTGGCTCACCTTATAGAGGCCGAAGCAGGGGTGTGCCCAGGGGGGCTGTGCTGCCGTGCTGGGCTGCCCCTCCAGCTCCAGGGCAGCCTCCCCGTTGTGGGAGCTCTTGTCGGAGTCGCTGTGGCCGGAGCCGCAGCCGGAGTCGGAGTCCGACAGCTCGGGGTCCTTGTCCTTGTCCTTGTCCCTGCCCGGCGCGGGGGGCACGGCCGGGCTCTGTCTCACCAGCAGCTGAACGATGTCGTTGAGCCCCACGCTGTAATCGAAAAGGGAGTGACCATCTTCCATCTGCAGGAAAGCACCAAACCAGCTGGTTATTCCCTTCCCCCAGCTCTGCCGGGCCCACCCGCCCGGCCTGCCCAGGCGCTCGCCACGTGCCAACAACACCACATGGCTCCAGAACCACTCACAGTCCCCAACGGGGCAGCTCTTCCCCAGCACAGTCACTGTTACATTGCTATTCTTACTATTTCCTTACTTTTTGCCTTACCTTTCACAATGACCCCACAAGCTACAAGGACAAGGCTTCCACGCTGCCATGGACTTGTTACCAGACTAAGCCACAGGCACTAATTCATCTGAGAAGTTTTGCAGCACATTCTCTAGAAATAGCAATTCTGGGGAAGAAGAACTTAAAGAACTACCAACCCCCAACATTCCCATCAGGATTTGAAGGTAATTCCATGTTATCTACAACCTCAAAAAGAGACCATTTCTTCCTTAATTCAGACCCATCCTGAGCGCTGACACAGACTGGTCTTTATATTGCAACTGTGTGTGATCCAGGCCATTGTTACCCCATCTCCTCTAATTGTGGCTTTGAGTAGAAGCCAAAGAGTTCATCACCCACTTTCTCAGAGCAAACACACAATTTTTCCATTGAAAGTAAAATCAAAAAGGCCCAATTCAACTTGAAACTGCCCAATCTCTCTTTGGCATAGACAGGCGTGCCCTAATTTTAGAACCTCTCTAATTCTAAGAGTTTATTTGGCAAGTCTGGCACTGTATGTAGTCAAATCAGGACCCTGCCCCGCAAAAAGAGAAGTACAGAGGCACAAATAGGGCTCTCAGTCACCTCTCAGGAGCACAACCATTTTAGGGTTAACATGTAAGAGTGGAGCCCATGGAGCAGTCAGAAGTTCAGACAAGCTTCCCCACATATTTAAGGTCTGACTAAGAAATTATACAGGAAATGATCGTCCCCTTCCAGCTCAAACCACGAGAAAAAGCAATCCCTGGAGCTTTGTTCTCTATCAGGGGGAAGCAGAGCAAAACCACAAAAATTTACACTTCACAGGAATCACTCTGATAATTCAATTCTGATTTATGGCATCAAATGCCTACGGAACAATCCCTGGAAATCTGACTGCACAGGAAGCTATCTGGGCTTTTGTTGGTTCAGAGATGAAAACCCCTCAAGACACACAAGAACACCCCAGAAATGGGTTGTTTCTCCTGAACCAAGAGATGTGTCCCAAACGTGGGAACAGCATCAGCACAGGACACGAGTGACAACAGGTGCAAACTGAAATGGGACAGGAAACCACAGGAGCTCAAAGGACAAGGGAAAGAAGCGCCAAGGACTGAAGAGAACCCTCAAACAAAGGAGACAGGTTTCAACTGACAACTCATTTTCCAACCCCGTTTGCAAATCTTAATAAGAAATCGAACATCTCCAGGGATTCAAAAAACCAGCTAAACCCACCAGTCCTTCAGAGATGTTACACCTTCCCAAAAGCCTCTTTCTGTACTGCAACTGGTACCTGAGCTTGTTAAATGGAAGCTAAGCCAGATGTATTTCCACATCCTACACTCACACTGCTAACTATGACACACAGTTGTGATCTGGAGCCTGCCTAAGATGGAGGGAAAGGTGGAAAAAACAACTCAAACTGTCCCTCTCCAGCCAACTCAGGATTCTCTCTGAAATTAAACCCTTTGGTCAGCCAAGTACCAGTTCAGGAGTTTCTCCAGCATGAAGGTGTTTCAGCACAGGATTAAACAGGATATGGAAAATGTATTAGAAAGCAGCTTCAGTTAACTTTAATGCTGAGTTGGGTACTGCTTAACTCACAGGGAGGAAAACAGTTGTACACCAGTGACCATAAATACACTGCTGAGACCATAAAGCACCACTGAGCTGCTCAGCATCCTGTACCCAAAGAGATTTTGATGTCAGGGCTGAAGAGCTTCAACACCACGAGCTGCTCACCCCGACTTACACGGGAAAATGGGACTGTGCACCAAAACTTGCGAGACAAACACTTTAAGCACTTCAAAGGCCACAAAAAGCCCCGGCAATTCTCAGACACTTTGCAAAGGCGATGTCAGGGCAGAAAAGCAACACATTTGATGGAAAACAACGGGAAAAGCACAGAATGTGGTGCAAACCCACGGGGGGGCACCAGATGGCAGCAGAACACGCCCTTTCCACGCGACGGCAGAGGAACCGATTTAAAAATAAATAAACACCCCGAACACAAATAAATGAATGAATTTAAAGAAAACAAACAAGTTAAAAACGAGTCAATCAAAAAGGAATTGACGAACTAAAAAGGCATTGACGAATTAGGAAGGAATTGACAAATTAGGAAGGCATTGACGAATTAGGAAGGAATGAATGAATTTTTGAAAGGAATAAATGAATTAGAAAGGAATAAATGAATTAGGACGGAATTGATGAATTTTTGAAAGGAATTGATGAATTTTTGAATGGAATTGATGAATTTTTGAAAGGAATGAACGAATTAGGACAGAATAAATGAATTTTTGAAAGGAATGAATGAATTAGGAAGGAATGGATGAATTTTTGAAGGGAATGAATGAATTTTGGAAAGGCAGTGAGTGCCCACAGCAGAGGAGGAGCCCGGGCCCGGCAGTACCTGCTTGCCGCGGTAGAAGAGGCGCTGCTGCTGGGGCTCCACGGAGAACACCTCGTGGATCCGCAGGCGCAGCTCCTGCACCTTGGTGAGCTTGGACAGCGAGTCCACACGGCGAGTCTCGCTGCCGTCCATGGTGCGCACCTGGATCCACATGGCGAGGGCGCTGCGGGGCTGCGGAGGGAGGGCGGTGAGGGGATGGCAGGGGGGGATGGAGGGATGGCAGTGCAGCAGGGGATGCGGCGGGGCCGGCGGGGCCGCTGTCGGTGCCGCTGTCGATGGGGCCGGCCCAGCCCCAGTCCCGGCCCCACTCCCAGTCCCAGTCCCAGTCTCGGCCCCGGCCCCGCCCCCCTCACGCGCTGCCCTCACGCCATTGGTCCGCGGCCCGGCCGGCTCGCGCGCTGATTGGCCGCTCGGGGCCGGCCCCGCCCCCCCGC
>WBMV01005149.1:219969-245648 GCA_013396655.1 Campylorhamphus procurvoides
GAGGGGGGTTTGGGGTGGGGGGGACACGGGAGAACACCGCTGGGACCGGGATTGGGAAAACACCGCCGGGACCGGGATCGCCCCCCGGCACCCGGCCCGGCGCCCCCCGCCCCACTGCGCGGGGGTGGCACGGCACAAACCCCCCCAAGAGCCCCAAGCGCCGGGATCCATCCCCAGCCCCTCCCGGAGCACACGGTGCCCGTTATTGTCCCAAAAACCGGCCCCCGGAGAGCCCCGGGGGAAGGGGAGACCCCCAGGACCCCCCCTGTGATGACCCAGCGCTCCCCACCCAAAGGGTCCTGTCCCCCCGGGGGGCTCCGGGCCCTACCGAGCCCTGGGGGGCTCCGGGCCCTACCCTGAGTGAATAAACCGAATAATCCTGGTAATGGTGCGAATAAACCGAATAATCCGAATAAACGGAATAATCGGAATAATCCAAATAATCCACAAAAGGACTCTAACTCCCCAGGCCGAGAGCTCCAGGGGGCTTCTGGGGGTCGTGTAGGGCCCTGCTCCTGGAAACGTGGCCTGGGTGACACGGCCGGGCCGCGTGGGCCGACAGAAAGGAGGACGTTTGTCCCCAAAACTGGTGCTACGAGGAGATCAAAACTGAAAACATTTGCTCCAAAGCCCCAGTGGATGGGGTGAGCCAAGAGGCCCCGAGAAGGGTTGGCTTGGACAGAAGGACAAAAGCAGGAACACTGGTGGTCGGGGTGGGGGAGACGCCGGGTGGGGAGCGGCAATGGCGCTGCCGGAACAGCTCCGGAGCCGCCGCCGGACAAAGGAGCACGAGGCGCGGCAGCAAAGCCGGGGAGGGCCGTGTGTGCCGTGGGCTCCCCCCCAGCACGCCCACTGAGCTCACCTCGGGCACCACAAACACCGAAATTCGGCGCCTGCGGAGCACACACACGGTGGCACCTCTGCCAGGCTCCGCTGCTTGCCGGGATGTGCCGGGGATCGCACGGACCAGCCACGGATCCCAGCCTGGAAGTGGCCGGCCTAGGTCAGGTCGGAGCCGAAGGTTTGGTTGTGTCGGTGCACAAAGCCGTGGTTCTGACCTCTGACCTGCAGCAGTCAGGCCTCATTTCCTCCCGCAGCCCAAGGCTCTGCCTTGCCACAGTCATTTTTATCCCTTGGAGATGCACTGGAGGCTTAACCTTGACCTACCACGGCCTGAGAGGGCTCTGGGATGTTACAGACCTGGCAGGGACAATATCTTCCCAATGTCCCATCTAAACCTGCCCTCTGGCAGTGAGAAGCCATTCCTTGTGTCCTGACCCTTCATCCTTTGTCCCAAGTCCCTCTCCAGCTCTCCTGGAGCCCCTTTAGGCCCTGGAAGGGGCTCTCAGGTCTCCCCGGAGCCTTCTCTTCTCCCGGTGAGCACCCCCAGCTCTCCCAGCTTGGCTCCAGAGCAGGGGGGCTCCAGCCCTGGAGCAGCTCCGTGGCCTCCTCTGGACTCTCCAGCAGTGCCACGTCCTCCTGCTGTTGTTCCCCAGGGCTGGAGGCAGCTCTGCAGGTGGGGTGTCACCAGAGACCCCTGTTAGGGTCCCATCTCATGCCCATTTAACCCCCACACACGTCCTCTTCCCCATCACAGCAGAGGAACGTGGCCTTACTGTGAGACACGGACTGCTCAAGCTCCGGCCAGTTCTAAGGAAGGAGCATCCCTGGAACCCCCAGAGTCAGGAAACAACAGCCCCCACTTTCCAGAGAAACGTTTACTCATTCAGTGAATCCCCACACTGCAAACACAGTGCTGCATCCTACACACTCTTCAGCTGGGGCCCCAGATCACTTAAAATAAGGCTCATTTCTAGATCATTCTAGTAGTGGAACATTGATTTCATCAGAGGTTAAATTATTTACACTCTGCCTTTAAGGTCCCCTCTTGCACTAAGGCTTTAGTAGCTTACACAGAGCTCAGTGTCAGTGAGATAAAGCCCTGGGAGCATCAGGTGTCCACAAACTGTCAGAGTAAAGAACATTGGTTATGCTGCAGTGATGAGTTATATTTTCCTCCCTTTTGGACTGTTTTGGGCTTTTCTTTTCTTTTGGAGTTCCAATTCTGATTGAAAACACTGTCTTGCCATCTGGTAAGTGCCCCATGCTGTGAGGAAACAATATGGGTTCTGCCAGCAGGGAGATCCTGTTCAGTTTAGGGAAACTTAAAGAGTTGTTGAATTCATTTCCCAAGAGATGCACTTAGCAAGGCAAAGTTCTAACAGTCTCCCAGCCCATGGGACTCTTGGTCAAAGTGAAGTTTGAGGAGAAACCAAAGCCCAGGCCTGTACACAAGAATGACCAGCTGATTAAAACAAGTCTTGGGTGAAGAAGAATTATAAAAGTAGTAATAGTAATGATAATAATACTAATAATAGTAATGAAAAGGAGAAAGAGAGGAATAAACCCCAAGAGAAACATGAGCTGCACACCAGTTACTCAGCACCCACTGACCAGTGCCCAGCTCATCCCACAGCAGCAGCTGGTCCGACCCCTTCCCAGTTTCTGTGCTGGGCAGGATGTTTATGGAATGGAATATCCCTCTGAGCAGTTTGGGTCAGTTGTCCTGGCTGTGCTCCCCCCCAGCTCCTTGTGCCTCTGCTCACTGGCAGAGCCTGGGAAAGTGAAAAGTCCTTGGTTCAGAGTAAGCACAACTCAGCAACAACTCCAACATCAGTCTGTTATCAACATTATTCCCATACCAAATCCAAAACACAGCCCTGGACCAGCTACTGGGAAGAAAATTAACTCTATCCCAGCCAAACCCAGGACACAGGCAGTGACATTTATGCTTTTACATGTGTAAATACATGTTGCCAAGGCCAAGGGATGACTCAGGCGTGTCACACACAGCACAGTGAGGAGCCCTCCCCCAGGGGAAGCAGAGGGGCCCACAGGGAAGGGAAGGGAAGGGGAAGCAGAGCAGGTGTGTTCCAGTTCCCACGTGCTCTGGGATGATACAGAGTCACCCAGGAACTCCCTGGATTCCACCTTCCTCTCCCTCCATTCAAGACCCTGTGGTGATGGAAGCAGAACAAAAAGTGTGTTCCCACTGCTGCTTCAGCAGAGATTCTGGAATTCTTTGGATTCCTGAGAGAAAAACATCTTTGTTTGAGGTTTAGGTTGGATCTCAGAAAAGGGTCCTTCCCCCAGAGGGTGGTGGGCACTGCCCAGGCTCCCCAGGGCAGTGGGCACGGCCCCGAGGCTGCCAGAGCTCCAGGAGGGTTTGGACAATGGGACAGGGACAGGGTGGGATTGTTGGGGTGTCTGTGCAGGGCCAGGACTTGGACTGATGATCTTTGGGGGTTCCTTCCCACCCAGCATATTCTGTGATGAGTGGCAAAACAGATTAAAAAAATACATTTAAAAGATATGATTCGTTTTACACTCGCCTGTCCTGTGTGAGACCTTCAGCACTTCCCCAAAGACCAAAATGAAGCAGATGATGCTGGAGTCCTGGGCAAATGCTGCCCTCCTTAATGCTCTTACATCTTCCAAAATCCCTGGGGTAAAGCTGGCCAGACTGCAAGCCTGAGGAGCTCAAAGCAGGGCTGTGTCCCTGGGGCAGGAAGAGAAGGGATCTCTGCAATGGCCCGAGATGGAGGGCACACATTGAGCAGGCCCAGGTGATGTGCCTTCCCTCATCTACCAAACCAAGCAGCACTACATGACCCCACCTCACCTCTGCCCCAGGTGCAAGAGCAGCAGCAGAGGGAGGAGCAGCTGGGCATGTAGGAAACCATCCTGCAGGCTGAAAAGCAGCAGAAAGGTGAACTGGAATACTGGGAGAGCAGCCAGGAACCATCAGGCTGTTCCCTTCCACGAGGGCAGAGCAGCTGGAAGGGGAGCAGAGCTGGAGGAACCCAGGGGAGCTGCTGGAAGGGAAGAAGGGCTGGAGAACCCTCCAGGGTAGCTGCTGGAAGGGAAGAAGGGCTGGAGAACCCTCCAGGGTTACTGGGAATCCAGGCACAGGAGACAGGAGAGTCGTGCTGGGACTCCTGCAGAGGGAGGGCAGCAGAGAGCTGCAGCATGTCCTGAACCAGGAGAATGCTCTGAAGCACCAGGAGGGTTGGTTGGGAGGCAGGAGCGGGGCAGAAGCTTTTGGTGTCCCTGGAGGGTTGTTTTCAGAAGGCCATGGCACTTCGAGGGCTGTTGCCTTCAGAGATCGTCAGGCACAGACTGCTGACAGAGACTGGGCAGGGCAGGATCCCACAGGGAATCCCCTCCTGGCTCCATCGCTCTGCTCTGGACCCTGACCAGCACTGCTGGACCATCTCAACGTTCCTCCCCATGGGGGCTCGGCCAGGGCTGCTCCAACGAGCACCAAAAACCTCTGTGGTGCAGGAAGGTGGAGCATGAGGGGCAAGAAAGAGTTCTTTGAGGTGATGTGAGCTGCTGGAACTATTTCTGCCACCACTTCCCCAAGGACCACACAGGAAAATGGTGCAGGAGAGGAAAACAGGACCATGAGGATGCTGATTCTCTGGGCAGTGAAGAGATGGGCTGTGATGGCTCAGCATGGCAATGAGTGACCCTGAGCCAAACCTGTCCCCTCAGAGGGCTCCAGACCAGCCTGTGCTGCAGCTCCTGGAGCTCAGGGGTGCAGAGCTGCTCAGGCAGGTTGCTGGGAGCCCAAGGGCTCTGCTTGGCTTAACTCAGGAGCAGAAGCAAAGCAGCACATGCCTCAGCCCTGAATCAGCAGCCCTCGTGCCTGTTCCTGCCCTGGGACGGGTGACCACGGGCTCCTGGCAGGGACTCATGGACTGAATGCCAGGGAGGACCAGGGACATCATTTCCGTCACAGCAGGTAGAGAGCTCTGGGGTCACGTGTGGCCTCTGATCCCCAAAGGGACAATGTTGAGCTGTGACACAGCACAGGGCAGGGAAAGGAGCTGCTCCCAACAGTGGGGACCCAACAGAAGGGGCTGACCCTCCAGATCTTCCCCATCCCTGCAGGTTTTGTGCTCGACAGAAACCCAAGCAGGACTGGGACAACTGAGAAGCACAAGGCTGGGCAGGCCCTGTCCCCAGGCAGAGCCAGGAGGCAGCTGCAAGGAGAGCTCAAGAGCAGCTGCACAAGGAGGGCATCTCCTGGCTCCTGACAGGTCCAGGGGTGGGGTTTCCACCTGGGCATCACCTGGAGGATCCTGCCCCGTGTCCCAACACAGGGCTGCAGCTCCTGACACGATGCTGCCCGAGGCCAGTGTGCTCCAGCCCACACAGCTCCCCTTCCCTTCCCTTCCCTTCCCCAAACGTGTTCCTCCACTTCCTCCTACGCCCTTCCCACGCCCACCAAAGCTTTTAATGCTGGTTTTATCTCGGATTTAAATCTGTGGCTTTTACAACAGTAACAGGGCCCACAGAGATGATGGTGCAAAGCTTTGCTCTGCAATCCCCCAAATTCAGTGCTCTGACCCTGTTCTACCACCAAGCAGGAGCTCTGAGCATCAGTGTTTTATCCTGCTACCAAAGCCACACATTAGATATTAAACACTGCCTAGTTAATTATAATTAACACTTGTGTTAATGTGGCAGCTGCCACTTCTGCTGGCATTTCTCTGTGTTCCACTGCAGCCACATGAAGGGGCATCATGTATCACCCAGGTGATGAAATACAACCTGTCTCATGAGACTTTCACCATCCCCACCACAACTGGCCCACTTGGACACTTCACACACATGAACAAGAGGCAAAAACTACAATTTGTAGCTGGGGAAGCTCAGAGTGGACTTTGGGAACTGCTGCTTCTTTAGGAGCACAATGTCCTACTCAGATCCAATGGATCCCATACTCAGAGAGGCCATGGGAGATTTCAAAGGCTCAGCCAGAATCCACAGTCCACCTGGCCTGGCAGCAGGCTGGAATTCCTGACCTCCAGAGGCCTTTTCATGCTAAGTCTGACAGGATGGGGATTCCTTCCAACCTCAAAGCTCAGCAGTGACAATTGTCTACATTTTTGTCTGCTTAACAGCACATTTCCAAAACCCCTCCTGATCCACTGCCTTCATGGCAATACAGAAACAGACCCAAGGTCTCCTGCATTCACTGCCCAAAAACAAGTGACTCAGTTTAATAGCTTTAGAAGACTTCAGATAATTCTTACCTGTGCCTCAGTTTCCTCCCCCACTGATCTTGCAAACAGACAACAGGAAGCTTAACTGATGTTTTCAAACCAGTTTTTGAGAGCTGAAGATGAAAAGGCACAAGTGGAAAAGAAAAGCATTAACTGGAGTTTTTGGTATTTGTTATAGCTATTAAAACTCCCCAGAGTGCTGCATTGCTGGGCCCTCTGCAAGTATGAAAATAAAAATCAACTCCTATCTGGGAAAATGGCAGCAAACTGGAGAAAGAGGAGGTTTCCCCACCAGGTATTTGCTGGAGCCAAGAAGGGGCTGAGGGGGGTAGAGGCTCCCTGGGGAGGCACAGAACCTGTGCTGCAGCAGAGGAGGGATGTGCCCGGAAAACACCAGGGCTGAGCGATGTGTTCACACCACAAACTCCATGTCCTGCTTCCCTGGGACTTCTGGTCACATCTGGGACACCCTGCAGGGAGCAGCCCCAGAGCAGCCCCCTGACCAGGGGCAAAGAGGGGCCCAGCTCCTGCCCCAGCACCCTCTTCCCAGGCAGCTCCAGGGCTTGGCCTGCAGCAGCAGGGCTTGGCCACAGAGCTGGCAGGAACAGTCACTCCAGCCAGGCCTGCCCTGCCCCAGGACAGTGTTTGGGGTGCCATGGTGGCAGCAGGACCATCCACTCCGAGATGGAGCCAGGTGGGAAGCACAGGAGACACGGCAATGGGAGCAGTGCCTGCAGCTGGGCCTGGGATGAGCCCAGTGCACAGAAACCTGGAATGGTTCAGCTTGGAAGGGAGCTCTGGTGCTCATCCAGTCCAGCCTGCCTGCTCAAGCAGAGTCTCCTGGACACAATCAGGATTGTGTCCAGATGGCTTTTGGAAATCTCCAGAGGAGACTCCAAAGCCTCTCTGGGCAGCCAGGGCTCAGTCACCAGGAGAATGATCCCTGTGGACATCCAGTGCNCCCATTGGCCAGGCCCGTACCTGCACCCTCCCAATTGGCTCCCTCTGCTGCCCTTCAGCCCTTTGGGGTATTTATAGGGCCGACGCCCAGTGCTCCCAGTCGTGCCAGTGCCGAGACCGGAGGAGCTGGGTGAGGTTTGGCTGAGCCAGGTAAGGCTGGGCTGAAGGGGAAGGGGGGCAGGTGTGGGGGGGTTTGTGACTTGTCTTGGAGCTGGGGGGACTCCCCAAGGTTCCTCCCTGCCGTCCCAGGGGCTCTGCAGTCCCTTTTCTCGGGGAGCTGTGTGTGCCCACGGGGCTTTGCCAGCTCTTTGGGAAATCAGGGAGCCGGGTGCTGCATCCCTGGGTGGGGTGTCTTGGCCTTTTGAGGCCTAAGGTGGTATTTTAGGGTGTCATGATGTGTCTTGGGGAAGGGCTGAAAGGTTTGGGGGCTGGAACGAGTTGGTCCTTAAGGTCCTTTCCAACCCAAACCATTCTGGGATTCAAATCCTTCTCTAAGGCTCCTTCCTCGCTCGGAGATAACTCCTTGGTAACTCTAAGGATCTGTGGCAGAAGTTTTGGGTTTAAAAGCTCTCTCCTGCTTGGTGTGTGCCGAAGGTCCTGGCTGTGCCCACAGGAGGTGACTCCCACCCGGGGACAGCACGTGGGGTGTCACCTGGGGTGTCACCCTGTGCTGCTGGAGGGGAAGCAGCGGGTGCTGCAGGGGACAGGTGATCAGTGGGGCATTCCCTTCCTGTGACAGACCTGCCCTGGCTGCTCCACATGACCCTGAGCTGCAGGCAGGATGATGGGCTCTGGGAGGGGTGGCTGAGTGACAAGGGGACCTCCTGCTCCAGAGCCCTGTGGGATCTCTGGCAAACTGGAGTAATGTTTCTCAAGACTAACAGGGGTTTGGATGTGGTGGTGACTACCTGGAACTGTGGATGGATGGCAAGGATTTCCATTTCTGGAGCTGGTTCTGCTGAAACTTCCAGATGAAAATGTGTTGAGCTGCTTGCTCTGCAAGTTGCAGCTTCCAGCTGAAACGAGAGGTCTGTCCTTGTGGAAAAACTGGTACATGGGAAGTCCTGAGAGGCTGATTTTAATAAAACTTCCTCTTCTCTTCCCTAAAATACCTCTGTTCCAAGGAGTTACTGTTCCAGTGGTGGCCACTGGTTGTGGTGTTTAATTTCTGCTGGAAGGGTGTGTGGGAAGCCCTGCCTGACCTGCAGAGGTGGCTTTGATCTTCCAGGTTCCCTAATGCTGCTGGTTTATCCAGAAAGGTGAGATGGGCACCTCTGCAGCCATCCTGGAACTAATGTCCTGAGGTTAAAGCTGGAAATCCTCTGATGCTCCTCCTAAAAGAGCCTCTGCCCTGGGAGCATTTGCAGCCCATTCCCCACAGGCATCCTGTGACCCAGTTCTGCATTTTTGGGAACTGGGGTATCAGTGGCAAATCTCGAAAAGAATGTAGATAAGTGCTTTAACCACAAATACCTCTGTCCTGATTAACTCTCCCTGCTCAGAGCTAAAGCACTAAATTTAGCTTTGTTTTCCTCAATGGTCAATGAGGAGCCCACAGTTAAGCTACTGAACCAGCCACCCTGGCTGTGGCTCCATCCTCCCAACATAAAATCCCTTTGGAAGCCAGAAAAGCTTCCTGAATGTGAAGATCCTACTGATGTGGGCAGGACAACACACCAGTTTTCATTGAGCAGAGCTGCTTTGCACAGGGAAAATAAGAACCTTCCAGGGAAGGTTTAACTTCCAAGGGAAGTTAAAGAACCAGCTCTGTGTACGCTGGTCACTGCCAGAGTGAGGGAAATCAGGGAGGTGCTGAGCCCAGCAGGGAAGTTACTGGCTCTTCTGCCAGGCCAGTGTGGGATGAGCCTGGCCAAGGCACAGAAATGGAGCAGCTGGGTGGGTTTGGTTCCACTGTCTTGCTGTTTGGGGGACTTCAGACTCGTACTCAACTGGGCAACAAAGAGCAGTTCAGCTCCTGATCCTAGAAAAGGGCACAGAAGAGTTTCCTTGTTCTGGAGCCACTTGCTTCAAGAACTTTCTCCAGCAGTGAGCTCATATTTCTGATGTAGCAATGGTATGAAATCATCTGGTCATCACTGTCATACAAAGCAAACCACAACCAGGGCAGCCAGTGATGCTGTTCCTGTTCCTCTGTCCACTGGGACTTCCACTCACAGCGATCCTGGCTGGGCTGGGCCCTCTCCAAAGGATTCTGGACCAGCTGACCTGGAGTTGCCAAGCACTGTGTTTTCCTGCAGTCTCTGAAGTAAAACAAAGGCTGCTCAGCACTTTTGCAGGGGAAAGAGAAAATAAAACCATGCTGTGGGCTGGTGGAGATTTGCCCACACTGCAAATCCTGGTGTTGCAATACCCAGATTTCTCCTACCCAGAGAGCAAACCTTGTTCTAACATGACTGTGCTCAAGGATTATCCCTGGCATCCATAATTAACATGGGATCTCTGTACTTCAGAGGAGGATTCCAACTTTATACCAGGTTCTACATCAGCCAAGGAGTTACTGCTGACCTCCATCCTCTCCTCCCCCCTTGCTGCCTGTCTGTGCTGACCCTGACACCAAGACCAAACTCCACAGTCTGAGCTTTTCCCACCTGTCCTGCAGTAAAATAACTGAGCAAAAGGGTTGTTTGTGGTGGTGTTGAAAGAGCTGTGCTTTGCCCCTGAGCCAGCCTGCTTGGATTCAAGGAAACAACAAAGTTGCCCCAAAGCAAAGCAAGAGGAACAACCACTGACAGCAAACCCTGTGGACTTTGGGATGCGGATTTCACATTCCAGCCCTGTTTTATTTGGAGTTTTTTATAAGCTCTCCCAGCCTGGTGAAGTTCAGGCTGGGTTTGCTGTGCAGTGAAGTGAGGTGGCATTCCCAGGGGAGTGTTGGCTCCTGAGCTCTCAGTGGAGAGGCTGGAGGTGACAACTTGTGCTGTACCACTCTGCACCCCTGCTCTGCTCAAGTGTCACTGAATTCTGACTAACTGAGTGGTTAATGCAGCAATATTTGATGTTTTGCCAAGTGACCTCCTGAGATGTCTCTGGCTGGTGCCAGAGCCCAGTCCAGGGCTGGTTTCACTGCTTCTCCACAGCTCTCTGTTCCTGTTTCTCAGTAAAATAAAAACCTTACATGAGGCAAAGAGCACAAGAAACAAGACAATGGGCTCTGCCACAAATCAGATGGCAAGGTCTTTTAGGGTACAGTCCACCAGGGGGCCTGGAGCAGTCATGGCTTGGGAACCCAGTTTGGGAGGAATTCTGCTTGGAGGGTTTTCCATTGGAAAATGCCATAGCAAATCTAAGAATAGGAATTCAATGGTAAAGGAGAGACAAGCAGACTCTGTGCTGAAGAACAAATGTGCTCAAGTCCCTGCTGTGCCAAAGGCTGAGCAGTAATCCTGGATTTATTGCCAATACTGGAGTGTCCAGATACCAACTGAGGCCTGTGCTGGGGAAGCCAATGCACATTTAAATTATTGCATCACTTTATACTTCTTTAATCCCCCTGTGTCATGAGAATGCTTCTGAGCCCTGGTTTCACAGGAAATGAGAGATTTCCTGCCTAACTGTTTAGTGGGATGGGAAGAGAAGACTCAAGGTGGAATGCTGCAGCTGGGAAACCTGGCTCATCCTCCTGGGAAAACTCCTTAGGGTTTTCATGTCCTTCCCAGGGCTGGGAGCCTGCCAGGAAGGTCAGTGATGCCACCCTAATGTTTCTAGGACATAAAATCACATAATCATTGAGGTTGGAGAAGACTTCCAACACTGAGCCCAACCTCTGAGTGATCTCCAACCAGCCCAGAGCAGAGTGGCAGGTCCAGCTGTTCCCTGAACACCTCCAGGGACAGTGACTCCACCACCTCCCTGGGCAGCCCCTTCCAATGTTTAACAACCCTTTCTGTGAAGGAATTCTTCCTGATGCCCAATGGGTACCTCCCCTGGCACAGCTGAAGGATGGATGCCAGCTTTGGTGCCCTCTGCTTTTCACCTGTTTTGGTAGGACTTGATTTCACTGGGGCAGAGGAAGTTGTACTCATGCTGTTAAACTCTTGTGTTCCCTTTCAGCTGCAGCTGAATTCAGTATGGCCTCAGGAAAGACCCCCAGGACAGACCTGCTGAAGGCTGAGGAGCAGCAGCAAGCGGTAGGTGCCAGGGCAACTCTCACCACTCCAACAGTGCCCTGGGAAACTTCTGCCAACCCCCTCAAACCAGGCTGGGGGGGCAGGAAGACAAACCACATGATGCTGTAGCCAAACCGAAACTCCCTTAATACAGGAGGTAACTGTTTTGCTCAAGAGAACTTCTGGACTGGCTCAAGTGATGCAAGTAATTCTGAGACAGGGGCTGGTACAGGTCCCACTTCCACATCTGGTTTGCTGCTGAAACCAGTGTGACTCACACTCCATGAGCCCAGAGCTCAGGCTGTTTAAGCTGGTCTTGGCAGAGGCCTTTGGATGAGTCTTGTCAACCCTGGGTTTAAAAAGGATGAGGAGATGGATTTGCTGTCCCCTTGGGGCCTTCCTGGACAGACACACGGCTGTGTTCACCCCCCAGCTTGGGGCTGGGCTCTGATATCACTCTTTCTCCTGGGTTTTAGAGTGCTGTCAATCGAGTGACCAGCTTGCCCTTGCTCAACTCTGCATTCAGCCTGGTCTCCTCTGCCTACAACTACACCAAGGAGTCCCATCCTTGCCTCAGTGGTGTCTGCAACGTGGCTGAGACAGTGGCTGCTGTGGCAGTGGGCAGCGTGGTTGGAGGGGCACAGCCCATCCTGACCCAGCTGGAGCCACAAAGTGAGTGAAGGGGCTGGAGAGACCCTCTGAACAGGGGAGAGGTGGGATGGGGACTCTCCTGTGCCTGGTGGGGGATACCCAGCTCCTACAGCACATTGTCCTAGTGAATTCCAGCCCTGAGTGTCCTACCCAGCAGCTCCGGGACATGGAATTTCATGGACAGTGGATGACATGGACATGAAACTCTTACTGGCAGGAACAATTTGGGTTCTCTAAGTTACAAAGCAGAAACTCCCTTTTCTTTATCACTCCAAGCTCTGACCATCCCAGCTTGTAGGAGCAGTGTCCCTCTTGGTTATAGCTCAGTCTGGCTCATGCCAACACTCCTGAACCCTTAAACTCACTGCCTTACCCACCAAGAGCTACACTCCAGCTGCAGTAAATTCTATAGCTGGAAAGCTGGGAAGGCAAAACAGGCTATTTGAACCTCCCAAATTGCAGGGGTCATTCACTTTTTAACAAGACAACCACACACGTCCCACTCTAGAAGGGTGATTTCTTTCTTTTTTGGCTTTGCTTTCATGAGTGTATCCTGAACTGGCCATTGCAGGGTCAAAACCCCCTCCCCAAACTGAAGAATAAACTGGTACCTGTTGTCTCTTCCAGTTGCTCTTGTGAATGAATATGCCTGTAAAGGACTGGACCAGCTGGAGGAGAACTTGCCCTTTCTTCAGCAGCCAGCAGATAAGGTAGAGGAAAGGGGAAGCTGTGGCTTGATGGAACTGCCCTGGGTAGAGAAGAATATGGGGGAATAAACATGAGCAGGGCTGTGGGAGGGCTCGAGCCAGCTGGGGAAGGCTGGGGAGGTGTGGGGTGACCCTGTCCATGTGAATATGGGGGTGCTGCCCTCCCCAGCTCCCCCAGAGTGCAGGAGAACTAACCCACGTGGGAAGGTTTGCTGGGGGAGGGAAACATACTTTTTTTTCACCCACAAAATATCTTTCTCTGCCCCTCCCTGCTGTAGGTGATTTCGGACACCAAGCAGCTGGTTTCCACCAAGGTGACATCTGCAATGGACGCCGCCTGTGAGGCGAGAGAGGCCGTGGCTGACAAAGTCACTGAGGCTGTGGACCTCACCAAAAATGTGGTTGGGGACAGTGTCAAGCTGACCAGGTCCGTGGTCACCTCCACTGTTAACAGTGCTGTGGAGGCCGCCCAGGGAGCCAAGGAGCTGGTGACCAGCAAGGTGACAGAGGCCGTGGACGTCACCAAGCACATGGTGGAGGACAGTGTGGACAGGACCAAGTCTGCTGTTGCTTCTACAATTGTCAACACTGTGGAGGCTGCTCAAGGTGCCAAGGAGCTGGTGACCAACAAGGTGACAGAGGCTGTGGACCTCAGTAAGCACATTGTGGAGGACAGTGTGGACAGGACCAAGTCTGCTGTTGCCTCAACCATCAGTGTAGCTGTAGGGGCTGCCCAGGGAGCCAAGGAGCTGGTGACCAACAAGGTGACAGAGGCCGTGGATGTCACCAAGCACATGGTGGAGGACAGGGTGGACAAGACCAAGTATGCAGTTGCTTCTACATTTGTCAATGCTGTGGAGGCTGCTCAAGGTGCCAAGGAGCTGGTGACCAACAAGGTGACAGAGGCCGTGGATGTCACCAAGCACATGGTGGAGGACAGGGTGGACAAGACCAAGTCTGCTGTTGCCTCCACTATTGTGAGTGCTCTGGAGGCTGCCCAGGGTGCCAAGGAGCTGGTGACAGAGAGGGTGACCAAAGCAGTGGACCTCAGTAAGCACATTGTAGAAGACAGTGTTGACATGACCAAATCTGCAGTTGCTTCTACAATTGTCAACGCTGTGGAGGCTGCCCAGGGAGCCAAGGACCTGGTGACCAACAAGGTGACCGAGGCAGTGGACCTGACCAAAGGGGCTGTTCAAGATGGTGTGGAGAAGACCAAATCCGTGGTCACTTCGACGGTCAGTACAGCTCTGGATGCTGCGTATGGCACCATCACCAGCAAGATAAGCACAGCCTTGGAGCAGAGCAGAGAGGCTCTCCAGGAGGGCGTGGAGATGACCAACTCAGTGGTGTCCAACAGCATAAGCAAGGCCAAGGCAGTGAGCCAGGCAGTGGCTGGTGGTGTGGAGTCTGTCCTGGGTATGTCAGAAGATCTGGTGGATCATTTCCTCCCAATGACAGAGGAGGAACTAGGTAAAAAACTACTTACCTGGCGGTTCTAAATGCAAACCCTTCCCCACGTGACAGAGAGCACCTGACACAGCAAGACTCAGCTTCTGAGGCACACAGGTAGCTCTGAATCTGCCACCAGGTTGGCTGGCTGTCAACACCAAACTGCCACGTGGTGTGGGACAGAGTTCAAGCATTTTCTGTCCTTGCCCATCAGCCTTAAGGTAAATAAACACGTTGGGTTCACGCTTCACCCTATCCATCAAGTCTGCTTATCTGAAGAGACCATGGTGAGCAGGGACTGACCTGCCTGTAACACCTGAGCCCCCACAAACCCCTTCTGCTCCCACAGCAACCTTCAGCACTCCCGTGTCCCAGTGGGGGATGTGGCCTCTTGCCCCCCTCCCAGCTGGGGCAGTGGAGCCCAGCTGCATCGCTGTTCTTGTTCCCCCCAGGTGAACTGGCCACCACCGTGGAGGGGGTTGGCCTGGTCTCCGTGGAGGAGCAGAGGCGGCAGAGGAGTTACTTTGTGCGCCTGGGGTCCCTGTCCAGCACAGTGAGGCTCAGAGCCTACCAGCACTCCCTCCACAAGCTGCAGGGCATCAGGCAAAGCACCCAGGACACCCTTTCACGACTGCAGATGGCAATAAAGCTGGTACAAACACGCTTTTCCCTCTTTCCTCCTGTCTGTTGCCTTCCTGCCCCGCTGTCCTGCTGGAAGCTCCTCCTCCCTCCTGCACCAGCTACGTGTCACCTTGGCTCCCTGCCTGGGATCCCTCCCTCGTGCCTCTCTGTGTGTGCTTGCAGTACAGCTCTTCCTATCATTTCTCCCACCAGATTGAATCTGTGAAACAGGAGGTTGGCCAGAAGCTGCTGGAAGGGCAGGAGAAGCTTCATCAGCTGTGGGTGGACTGGTGCCTGACCCAACCCAAAGGACCCCAAGTTCAAACTGCCTGCCAGCCAGAGGTACCCGTGGAAGGTGCACTTAGCCAGGCCTCGCGTGGCTGGTGCCCATCCCACCTGCCCTGGTAACTGAGCTGTCTCTCTCCCAGCAGGTGGAGTCCCGGACTCTAACTATGCTGCGGATCATCACCCAGCAGCTGCAGCCTGTCTATGAGAACCTGAAAACCAGCATCCAAGGCCTCCCCAGCAGCATCCAAGAAGCTGTGTATCAGGCCACTCGAAATATCCACAAGCTCCACAGCTCTTTTTCCAGTGCCATGTCCTTCCAGGACCTCCCCAGCACCATCCTGATGCAGAGCCAGGACCGTGTGGCAGAAGCCCGGGGGTCCCTCGATGTCCTGTTCGAGTATGTCACTCACAACATCCCTCTGAACTGGCTTGTGGGGCCCTTCAGGGCCATAGCTAAGGTGGCACAGGACAGCAGAAAGCAGAAGAAGAAAGATGTGGTGACAGAGAGAAAATTACCCATGTTGGAAAAGGCTCTGTCATTGCAGGAGGTGACTGAGACACCTAAAGAGCCCAAGGGAACCAGCAGGATCACAGAGGGAGGGTGTGGAGTGATGGAGAAGCTGGAGGGAAAGGCAGAGAAGGTAGAGAAGCTGGAGGGGAAGACAGGAAAGGTGAAGAAGGCAGAGAAGCGAGAAGGGAAGGCAGAGAAGCTGGAGGGAAAGGCAGAGAAGGTGAAGAAGGCAGAGAAGAAAGAAGGGAAGGCAGAGAAGCTGGAGGAGGAGACAGGGAAGATGAAGAAGGCAGAGAAGCTGGAGGGGAAGGCAGGGAAGGTGGAGGAGAAGACAGGGAAAGACACAGAGGTGGCACTGGCTGCAGAGGAGATAAAAGCTAGTGCACCAGAGGAAGATCTCTGATAAATCCCAGCTATGGAAGTCTTGAGAAGATGATGAGCTTGACTTTCAATCCCATTTCCCGCCTTCTGCAAGTTTAAAAATACCCGGTACAGACACGACTTCCTCTGTGCCTGTGCTGCTTCTGGGGAGGCTGGGCTGGGTACGGCACAGCTGGCACAGCTGGGGCAAAGAGCTGCTCTTCAACAAGACATTTCTCTTCATGCATCAGCCAAACACTGTTTCCTTCATGGAGAAACACTCAGCAGGGTGGGGTTTTCTTTAATCCTGACAGTTTTAGGGGGTTCTCTTTCCTAGCTCTGTGACTGACTCCAGGGATCATCACTGTGTGACTCCAGGCCTGAAACCCTCCACAGCCAGTGAGATGGCAAACAGGGCAGCTTTTCCCAGGAGTTACTCTGCCATGGCACTGGGATATCCTGTTACTAGAAGAGTGGGGCAGGTGCTGGCTCTTTCCCAGCAAATGAGGCTTTGTAACAACATCCCATGTAATGTATTTTGGTACCCTGTGTCCTGGCCTGGCCCCTGTGCTGGGGCTGCTGAGCAGACATGGAATAAAGTGTGACCTGCATTCAAAGACATGGGTTTGTGTGTACCTGAGGCTGCAGTGCTGAGTCCTCTCCTTACCTGAGCTGCTTCAGAGCTTGCATTTCCCAAATCTCTTCTCTGGCCAGCTTGGTCTTGCTGGAGGGGAAAAAAACCAAAGTGCTTTTAGTAGGTCCTGTGCTCTCTTAAGCAGAAAAAATACCTTAATTATTTTGTCCCCAAGGCTTCTGCCTGCACCCCTGAGGCTCAGGTGCATCTGTCCCACTGCTGCTCCCCCTGTCTCCAAACACATCCCAGCAGCTGAATGACCCCTGGACTAGATGTTTTCAAGCTCCCTTGCTCATTGTCACCTTAAATCTGCGTAGAGGTGCTGAGCAAGGATTTTATTCGAGTTCTCAAACCATCTCAAGAGAGGCTCAAAACTTTTTATCAGATATTTTGGTGTCCCCTCTGGGTGCTCATGCGGGGGACACTGGGCAGGGAGGGGGTGGCTCCTGGGGGCTGAGATGTGCTGGGCCCCGAGCTGTCCCAGTCCCTGAGCCCTGGGTGAGCTGTGCCAGTCTGAAAGCTGTCCCAGTCCCCGACCTGTCCCGGTCCCAGTCCCGCCCCGCTCCGCCCCGGCCGTGCCCATCGCCCCACGCCGTTTCCGCCTGCCCCGGGCACCGGGACCGGCCGCAGGTAGGGTCACCTTCTCCCACCCCGGCTCGTCCCTTCCCTTCCCTCCGGCAGGGATCGGGCCCCAGTTCTGTCCCCTTCCTTCCCTCCTTCCCTCCCTCCACCTCCGCTTCAACTTCCGCGCTTTTCGTTGGGCAATTGGAGGATTTTTATGAGAGTGGAAACGAGCAGATCGAAAGTAAAAACTTTCCGCAGCTGAAAGTTATGTGGGGGCATTTGCTGGGGCTCCCTTTAAATAGAGGAGAGCCCCAGAGCAGTGTCCCACCGGGAACCTGCTGCTCTGCTCCAGACACTTCTGCTGGTTAATTAAACCCCGCGCAGGGGCCTGGGGTGAGTGAGGGGCTCAGGGCTGAGCCGTGGAGGGAGAGACGATGTCCCAGTTACAGCTCTAGGACCCAACAACACAAGGACGTGGAGCTGCTGGAGAGTCCAGAGGGGGACACCGAGAGCCCCTCTGCTCTGGAGCCAGACTGGGAGAGCTGGGAATGTTCACCTGGAGCAGGGAAGGCTCCAGGGAGACCTGAGAGCCCCTTCCAGAGCCCAAAGGGGCTCCAGGAGAGCTGGAGAGGGGCTTGGGACAAGGCATGGAGGGACAGGGCACAGGGAATGGCTTCCCACTGCCAGAGGGCAGGGAGAGATGAGATATTGGGAAGGAATCCCTCCCTGAGAGGGTGGCAGGCCCTGGCACAGGGTGCCCAGAGAAGCTGTGGCTGCCCCTGGATCCCTGGAAGTGCCCAAGGCTGGACTGGGGAACCCTGGGCTAGTGGAAGGTGTCTCTGCCCATGGCAGGGGGTGGGAGTGGATCAGCCTGAAGGTCCTTCCCAACCCAAACCATTCCATGGTCAGCAGCCTGACTGGGATGCACATGGGTTATCACTTGGAAAGGGTTTCCTCCAAGCCCGTTTTATTCCCCAAATGCCATCACAAGGAGCCTGTGAGGCCCCTGGAACCAGTGGCCTAGAGGAGGACAGTCACTTGGATTTGCCTCAGTACACCACTATTGCAGCAATGATGTAAAGCCAGTTATCATGAATGTGAAATGAGTGTAAGGAACATGCTCTTTGCTTATCACAGAGTTGAAATGATTTATCAGAGCTGGAACAATGCATGGAGCACTGGCAGAGCTGCAGCCACAGAACAGAGTGAGGGAGCCTCGGGAGCATCCCCTCAGCTCCCCAGTCACCCTCTCTGAGCCATCCCTGTTCTCCTCACAGGTTCCTCAGGACAGAGATGTCCCACTTCCAAGACGAGCCCTGAGCAGCAAAGAGCTCGTGTGGTACAAGAAGTGCAGCCAGGACATCCCAGAGCCCCCCACGGAGATAAACCTATCCCATAAGATGCTTTTTCCATCACTGCTGCCTCACTCCGTGGTCTGGGCCAGCAGCTGCTGAGATGGCACAGAGCACCGAGCTCCAGCCAAGCTTTGAGGACATCTTTACAATTCTATCCCAGGTCCCAAAGGATAAACTCCTGAGCCTCAAACATAAACTGAAGCTCCTGATAGGTGGGCCCAGCAACAAGTTACTGCAAGCCATGGTCCTGCTTACTCTAGGGCAAGAAACGGATGCAAGAATTTGTTTGGATGCCTTGAGGGATAACCCAGCAGCCCAGTATGTCCAGCAGACCAAACTGGGTGCTGCAGGAGTGTGGCAGGACAGGGAGGATTTGCAGCCTCCCCAGCTGGATGCAGATGCCATGGCACTTCTGGCACAGGTGTACAAAGTGCTGGCACAGGAAAAACTGTGCAGTCCTGAGGCCTGGGACAAAGCCTGCCAGGCTGCCACCAAAGCCTGGCAGGACACTGAGCAGGGGATACTCAACAACACCCCACCTGAGGAAAAGGACAAACATGGCTTTGCCACCAGCATGGGCCCCAGTGACCGATTTAGGACGCTGAAATCCGATGCAGACACAGCACTTCTCCAGAGGGGCAGCTCCAACTGTGTGGTGAGAAGTTCCCCAGTGCAGATCGGGGGCACCTCAGACCTTTCAGCCCCACGGACCTTGCACTCCGTGGGGAGCTCCTCTCTCACCAGCTGTCTGGAGATCAGTGCATCACCTACAGCTGTTTTCCACAGCCAGCCCTGTCCCCCTGGCTGTGTCCCCCAGCCCAGCAGTGCTGGACACCCCGATGGGGACACCCAGAGCCACAGCCCCCAGGAATCGAGCTGGACCAGCAGCCCCAGCTCCCTGCCCTGGCAGGACATGGGTGCCCAAGTGCCCCAGCCAGAGGAGGCTCTGCAGGGCAGCTCCTGCCCCCCAGCCCTCCCTGCTCCCTCACAGGGGGCTGTGACCCAGCCTGCCCAAAGCAGTGATGGTCCCAGCACAGCCACAGAACCTCCTGCTCCCAGAGACAACACGGATGGAAAGCAGGATGAGAAGCAATTATCTACTGGTCTTCCTGACCTTAGAGCTGCAGTGGGTACTGATCCTACCCACATATCCATAGAGGACTCTCATGTTCCAGCAGGCATTTCTTTTAACTCTACATCTACTTCCACTTCCACCTGTCCCCCTCATCCCCCTCCTACCTATTCCATCTCCTCAACCCTTCCTCCTCCTCTTCAGCAACCTCCTTCCAGCTTATATCCCCCTCCCATGTTCTCATGCCCCTCTCCAGTCTGGGCTCCTCCTCCTGTCCCAGCTGTGGATCCAGTGTCCCTGTCAGAGCCAGATGGTGGCAGGTTCTTCACATTTGTTGTCCTGCATGCCAGTGAAGATGAGATTGTTGCCCATGGGGTCAAGACCCTGCTGGAGAGCATGGGGGTGCCCGACGGTGCCACACTCTGCGAGGATTTCTCCATTGCAGGACGCAGCCACATGACTTGTTTCCAGGAGGCGATGGAAAACTCTGCCTACACCATCCTCCTGCTGACCAAGAACTTCCCATGCAACCTATGCCTGTTCCAGGCAGACACTGCTCTGATGCAGTCCATCCTGGACCCATCCAGGCACTACTCAGTCATCCCCTTCTTACCCAAGGAGAACGCCCTGGAGCCCAGTCAGATCCCCGGGATGCTCAGGGGGCTGGTGACCCTGAACGAGAGCTCTCTTCAGTTCTCCAGGACTGTGCAGATCACTTTTAACCCCAAGATGATCAGTCAGAAGAAAGCCATGTGGCAGCAGATGCAGAGGAGGAAGCTCCAGCTGTGCTGGGAGCGGCAGCAAGCCCAGCAGAACCTGGCTGCCCTGAACCTTGGCTCCCCTGCCCAGGTGCCTCCAGCAGTGACACGGCCGTGGCCACCAGAGCCATCCCAGCAGTGGTGTCCCCACCCTGCCCCTGCTCAGATGGGTCCCCCCAGGTCCCAGCTCCCCCCAGGCCACTACAACATAACACCAGGCCCTGGAGGGATCCCACCCCTGGTGATCCAGAACGCACGGATGGTTCAGATCGGGAACCACAACACGATGCAGGTGGAAACTGTCCCACCTGGGCCACAGGACAGCGAGGGACAGGCCAGGCAGAATGTCTGACCAGGGGCACACAAGGTTAGAGATAAAATTAATTTCAAATCCTAGATTACAGTGATTCTGCTGGGACTGGGACTAATCTTATTTCTCTGGGGGTCAAGGGTGCCAATTTTCTGAAGCACAGGAGAAAACTGTTCTTATGTTGGACAAAAGAGGCTGCAGCCTCCTGGGACTGCTTTCCTTGTGATTATTTTCTAGGAACTGAGAAGACTATTTTCCTGATTTTCTGGGGCTACTTGAAGATTTTATAAATAAATTTTTATTAATTTATTTGTGTTTCTCTGGTTCTTTCCTGCAGAATTAGAGAAGGGGCAGTCAGGGATATACAGAAAACTCTTCTGCATGTTGGGTGGAGAGGGCTGGGAGATGGCACTGATCATTTGAGGGACAGTGTTCATGGGGTGCTCTGGGGGGACACTGTGACCTCCTGTCAAGGTGCTGAGCACAAGGTCCCACTATTTTCTTGCAGCAGCCCCCAGCCCCCTCACATCAGCCCCAGGAAAATTCTGGAAAGCAGCTCCAGCAATCCCAAGAGGCTGCAGGACACTGGGCTGGGGGACCAGAGATCCCTGTTCCCAGTTCCCCTGATGAGAGAGAGACAAGGTTTTTGGCTGTGAAGGACAAAACTCCCCTGTGCACTCAAGGCATGGCTGGAGTGGTTTCGTGTTGAAGAAAACTTGAAGAGAGCTGGGATTACACACCAGGTGTAAGAATCTTTACAGTAAAGCTGTGAATGGGGAAAATAATACTTAATGAAGGTGGAATGAGGGAGGGAAGCACAAAGTCTGAGGAGGCAGAAGACAAGTGTCCACTTCTCCATTCTTACCTCCTGCAAAAGGCTGGAGATGGAACCAGGCCCTGGCAGACTGGCTGTGGCACAATGCTCCCTGCTGAGATTATTCCAGCTATTTCTGTTACTGTCTCTGAGGAAAAAGAGGGATGCAAAACCAAGAGCACTGAGCAGAGCAATGCCAAAGGGTGAAGAGTGCCAGGAATGGGGGGGTGGGAGGGTATTCTGAAGGCCCTGGGTCACGGATGTACCAGGCAGGTACCTTCTGAGCTTTAACACCAGGAGGGCACCTGGAGCCAAGCCCCAAATCCCTCCCTCTTCCTCACTCATTCCAGGCACAGCCATTTCCCTGCTCGTCAGCAGAGGTCACCCCAAAGCCACCAAGTGACTGCAAACAGGGCTGTTCCCTCCGTGGAGCAGAGCCCAGGGCCAGCTCCCCCGACTCCTCCAAGGAGCTGAGGAGCCACATCCCTGTAAAGAGGATCCCGAGGGCCCCCCCTGTGATCCAGCTCTTTCTGTGGGTGTGTGTGTGCTCCAAGTGTCACTCCAGGGCTATCCCAGCAGGCTCCAAGCCCAGAGCAGCCAGCAGGGTCTGGCAGCTCAGGACTCCTGGGACTTCCCGGGGAAACCAGCTGGAAGAAGTCCAAGGCACTTGCATTCTAGCAGCCATTTTTTGTTTTATTATTTAAAGTTAAGAGCGCTCATCAGCTCACAAAGGAACAAATCCCATTCTTGCAGTTTAGTCAGGTTTCAGCCAAAAGGAAAAAACCAAAAAAATAGAAGGCAGCTAAACTAACTCTGCACTTTACAGCTCAATTGAAGTTAAACCTCCTTGCTTTATAAATAAATGTTATAGTTAACACTGCAAAAATGTAATGGCAGATCTACAATATCTTTAAGGGGCAGAGAGCGTTGGTTATTGAGGCTGATAAATACAAGTAGAGAAGCTTCAGTAGCACACAGAGCACGGGTGGTGCCAGGGGTCTGCTCTCCCAAAAGTGGGGCCCTTCCCAAAGCTCCGAGGCAGCTGCTCCCCCCAGCTGTGCTGCCCACCCTGCTCGGGCCAGGAAATGAGCCACAGGCTGCCCAAGCCCAGTCACCCCCCTGCACAGGGACAATCTGATGGAAATTGCTTGTTTCCCACCACGGAGGGTTCTGCTCATGGAGGCAAAAACCTGCCCTAAGCCTTAAACCCAAGGTGTGTGCAGATCCTAAGGAAAGGAAGGAGCTTGTCCAAACAGCAGCCAGGTGAGATTTCAAATTCCACCTTTGAAGTAGCACCATCCTCAGAGAAATTGAAAAAAATAATATTCAAAAGCCCAAACCAGCTACTAAGGACCACTGCACAGAGGTTTAATTAATGGGATAATTAACAGAGCCCAAGGAGTTGACACTAAAACCTCAGAAGGACAAGGAGGTACCTTAAACTTTCCTTTCTTGCTTCTTCCTTCAGCCCACCCTGGTGCTAACATGGCACAAACACTCACTTGCACAATAACCCCCCTAAGGACCCCCACACTACAGGCACCTCCTGTCCTACAGGGTTTGCAAGAGCTCAGCCTCAAAAATGGTTCAAACTGTGCTGTTTTGGCTCCAAAACCTGGCCACATCCACCCTTACAGCTGAACCCCTGGTGACCTCTGGAGCTAAAGCACTTCCACACTGGGAATGGAGCAAACACGTGTGGGATGGGCAAGCCAAGGGCCTGAACATCACGTCAGTATTTTGTTTGTAAAGTACTTTTTCCTCCCCATTCATAATCCCCAACATCTGTGGATGAAACTGTATAAGCAGAACTGACCTTACTCTATCTTACAGGACTGGAGAAGTCTTGCAGCATAGATAGGGCCTGGCTCTACGAGAGAAAAAACATCCCAGCTTTATGCACAATCATGGAAATCTCAGGCCTTAAACATCATTTGGCCAACCAAGAGAGAGAAAAAACCCATCCTCAGCACACCCAGCCCTGTGACATGCAAAGAACTCCCTCGGCAGAGCACGAGCCCCTCAGCTGGGGGTCTCATGCTGTCCCAAAGGTGACAAGAGGGAGGGGAGGGAATTAGTTGGAAGGTATTTTATTCCTCACTCGCTTTCTATCTGTTGGATGTGTGGGCTGGGAAGGGCCAGAGCACGTGGGGGATGTGTAGCTGCTCCAAAGCTGAACACTGAGTTAATCCAGCACTAACGGGAGAAGCAGCAGGTCCCAGGGAAGCTCCATTTTCCTTCCTCCTCAGGACAAGACAGGAACGGGCAGGGGCTGTGGCCTTCTGCAGACACAGTGCACTGGAGAGAGCTGGTCCCTGCTGGTGACAACAACGAGGGACAGCCGTGAGCTCTCGAGCCTCCTCCTCCCTGCCCTGCCTCGCCAGCTTTGTGGTGACAGATGGGGACAAAGCTCAGCACGGCGACGGCCCTGAGCACCTCGGCAAGGACAGCCTGAGACCTCCAGCTGCACACGGGGTGGGACAGGCGAAGGGGAGGCTGGGGACATCAGCTCTCGTGCCCTAGTGCAGCTCAATGAAGGCTTCCAGCTCCTCGGGGATGAACCCCTTGTAGGGGATCTTGTGCTTGTCCAGGGCGCGAGCAGCAAGGCACTGGAGGGTGATGTAGTTGAAGGGCTGCATCGTGCTCTTGGTGAGCAGCTTCTCGTCCAGCAGCTCGTAGGCCGTCTGCTTGAAGGCGTTGGTGGCATCCATGTGTGCCCCGGCCTCCATGAGGGCCCTCATGATCAGCGGGCAGTTGTTGCGGGCGGCCACGTGCAGAGGGGTGTTGTTGTCGTAGTCGCGGCTGTCGGGGTCGGCCCCGCACTCCAGCAGCAAGTTCACCACGTGCAGCGACGGGAATTTGCCCACGGGGTAACGCCCCACCGTCGTGGTGTCCTTGTCCACGGCCATGTGCAGGAGGGTGAAGCCGTTCTTGGCCCGGGGGCTGCACTTGAGCAGGCGGTAGATGGTCTGGCGCTTCTGGTGCTCCTGCTCCGGGGTGCATTCCACCTTCTCCAGCAGGAACACCAGGTGCAGGATGATGGCCAGCGTCTTGGTGAACTGCGCCGAGTCTGCCACGGGGTCCTTGCCGTGCACCAGCGCCCTCTCCACCTCCCGCACCCCTTTGCTCAGCACCCCGATGAGGTCGGAGAAGCCCAGGTGGGTGGCTAAAGTGCCTTTGGAGCGGTCCTGGAGCACGTAGGAGTAAAGCTCGGCGAAGGAAAGGAAGCTGCTGGCAGTCATGGGGCTGAGAGGCTCCAGGTTGCCTTGCTGCATGTCCAGGGCGTACTTCCACAGGTTGATGCAGCGCTCGAAGTTGCCCGAGTCGGCGTAGACGGCGCCTCGGTACCGGATGTAGTAGGAAGTGTCGGGGTGGGAAGGGCCCAGGATGCGCTCCCGGATCAGCAGCGCCTGCATCCGCATCTCGTCGGGATCCGTGATCAGGGCCTCCAGCTCCTCCAGAGAGCTCACCTCCCGCGCATAGTCATAGGCCAGCACGAGCTGCCGGGGCTCGGGTTTGGGCAGGTACTTGCCGCCCTCGCAGCGCAGCTCCATCGCCCGCCGCCAGTACCTGTGGGCTCCCAGGAGGTCGCGCTTCTTGTCCACAAACGTGGCCCCCAGCAGCTCCAGCGCTTCCACGGCCGCCTCTCGGGTGCAGAACACGCTGGGCACCTCGTCCTGGCTGGAAGCAGAGGCGCCACCTCCCTCTGCCCGCTCTCCCTGGCAGCCCGGAGCCTCCTTGCCGCGGCTGCCGCCGGAGGCACAGGTCCCGCCGGGGCTCCCCGCCGCCTCCTGGGGCTGCAGCCCGCCCTGGATGAGGTACTCCACGATGTTGGTGTGGCCGGTGACGCTGGCGGCGAGCAGGGGGGTCATTCCGTAGCCGTCCTTCTCCATGCGCGCCTTGGAGCGCAGCAGCAGCTGCAGGATCTCCAGGCTGCCCGACTCGGCGCAGTCGTGCAGGGCCGTGTTGCCCTTCACGCTGCGCCGGTTCACGTCGGCCCCTTTCTCCAGCAAGTAGCGGGCGATCTCCCGGTGCCCCTTGTAGCAGGAGATCATCAGGCAGGTGTGCCCGTGCCGGTTGGCCACCTCCAGGTCCGCGCCGCGCTCGCCCACCAGGTACCGCACGATGTCCAGGTGCCCGTCGAAGCAGGCGGCGCGCAGCGGGGTGGAGTTGGTGAGCGTGGTCTGGTTCACCGAGGCGCCGTGGTCCAGCAGGCTGCGCACCACGCGCAGGTGCCCCGCGGCCGAGGCGGCCCACAGCGGCGGCGCGCCCTCGATCGTCTCGCCGTCGAAGCTGACCGAGCCGCCCTCCTCCACGCGGGCGCCGCAGTGGTCCAGCAGGTACTCCACCACCTCGAGGTGCCCGTGCCGCGCCGCGATCAGCAGCGGGGTGCTGCCCGCGCCGGGCCCCGCGCCGCCGCC
>WBMV01005149.1:246133-279953 GCA_013396655.1 Campylorhamphus procurvoides
CGCCGCGCGGGGTGGGCCGCGCCGCGCGGGGCACCACGGGAAGTGTAGTCCGGCGGGAGGCGCGCCTCGCAGACCCTCAGTGACGCGCGGACTCGGTTTCCCGGCAGGCAGCGCGGGCGGCGGGGCGTGCGCCCCGGGCGCGCGAGGTATGCTGGGAGCTGTAGTCCCGCTGCCCCACGGCTGCAGCGCCAACAGCGGGGCCGCCCCGCAGTCGGGACTACATTTCCCAGCGGGCCCCGCGCGGCCCCGCCGTGAGGGCGGGCATCCGAGGAGTGCCGTTCTAATTCGCGGCTTGTCCTGCGTTTAGTGAGGGGTTTATTCTATAATTGCCTGATGTTGTTGGACTCCAAAACACGGCGACTGCACAGCGTTCGTCCGGCGTGGTTGAAGTGCAGCGAACCGTGTGTGTGCCGCGGATATCCGGAGCTGGAAGGGCGATGGAGCGCTCCGGGTGCAGCTCTCTCTGCTCCGGAGGGGACACGGGCTCGGCCCCAGCTGCAAACACAGCTCTGCTCCCTCAGGGCCCCTCCACAGGGTGTTTTTCCCAGCTCCCTCCACCCCCGAGGGAGGGAAACACTCGAGCGATAAATAGCCTGGCTCGGGTGAGCAAAGCTTTACTCACCAGAGACGATTCTGGGGGCATAAACCGAGTTTAGGTGTCCCTAATTTCTCTACAGAGAATCGGCACTGGGTTTCTCCCGCTGTATTTTATTTATAGCTGTTTTTCTCCTTTTCAGGGACATAAAATTAGTCTCATTATTTCCATTATTATTATTCTGTCTGTGGTGATTATTATTCCGTCCATTCCCCCATCCATTCAGGCCGTGTCTGGAATTACCGTGGATTATCCCACTAATGCCTGTTCCTCCACACAGAATATCACTTTTGTTGCTAAGAAACTGCTTTTGCACAGCGGGCAGAGAGCCCAGTTTGCAGCTCCGAGGTGCCCGGGAGTGTCCGTGGCAGAATTCCCACAGCAGGGCTGAGCTGTGGGCGCTGCCACTGCTCAGGTTCTGCTCCCTGCGAGCTGGAGAGGGCTGGGCTGGAATTCCCACCGAAGCTGTGGCTGCCCCAGCCCTGGAAGTGTCCAGGGCCAGGCTGGAGCCACCTGGGCTGGTGGAAGGTGTCCCTGCCCATGGCAGGGTGTGGGACTGGGTGGGCTTTGAGGTCCCTTCCAGCCCAGCCCATTCCCTGATTCTGTGATGCAGTGACTTTGTGCTGGAGAAGAAAAGGAGCAGAGATCACTTGAGCACCTCCAGTGCATCCCTGCTGTGCAAGGGCAGGTTCCTGCAGGTCAGGACAGGAGGAATCATGGAATCATTAAGTTTGGAAAAGCCCTCCAGGGTCATCAAGTCCAAGTGTTGCCTGGCACTGCCACTGCTCCATGTCCATAAATGCCATATCCACACAGCCTTTAAATCCCTCCAGGGATGAGGACTCCACCACTGCCATGGGCAGCTTCTTCCAATGTTTAACAACCCTTTCGGTGAAGAAATTTTCCCAATATCCAACCTGACCCTCCCCTGGCCCAGCCTGAGGCTGTTTCCTCTCCTCCTGTCCCTGTTCCCTGGGAGCAGAGCCCTCCCTGGCTCTCCCCTCCTGGCAGGGAGTTGCAGAGCCAGAAGGTCCCCCCTGAGCCTCCCTTTCTCCAGCTGAGCCCCCCCAGCTCCCTCAGCTTCTCCTCTGTGTGTGCTGAAATACCTGGGATTGCTCCCTGTCCCCCAGTGTGCCAATACACAACTCAGAGCACAAATTACCTGTGTTTTCACACATAAACAGCTGCCAGCAGCTGGTTTGGGCACACGGGATCCTTTTTCAGGCTGGCATGGGAGCCCTGGGGTGTGTCTGTGCAGCAGCTCCCTGGCTGTGAGTGCCCAGCCTGTCCCTGTGTGCCCACTGTGAACACCCACGTGCAAACCCCCCAGCTCGGGGGCTGTTTGTGCTGCAGGTCAAGGCACAGCCACGGTGACATTTCCTCTCCCTGCTGGCTCTTCGTGTTGCCATGGTGACCAGATGCACTCGCTCTTTTATCTGAAGTATCTATTAACCAAAGCTTCCTATTAATTTCCCCTCTAGAGAATCCATTAGGGATTCACCAGAACACCACAAAGGCTTTTTAGGGCCCAAATTTACCTCAGAACCTGCCCCTCATTCCAGGGTGAGCTCAGAGGCCTAAAGTGCAGCTGATGGAAATGTTTTTTCCATCAATAAATTGCTTAGTAATGAAGGAATAAAGAGCATGAGGAGAAGAGTCACAACAGTCTCTCCCTGTGGATCTGGGAATATGGAATGTCCTCGAGCCTCAGGGCCTTGCTCCTAACCCAGGATAATTTTGTCTGGGGGGTCAGAGAGAGTTGGAGGTGGGGATGGATGGGCTGTACCTGCCTCACCCTCAAAGGTCTGGGGCAGGATTTTGACCTCCCTGGAGCCTTCCCTTTTTCAGGTGAACATTCCCAGCTCTCCCAACCTGGCTCCCAAAGCTGGAGGGTGTCTCCTGAACCAGATCAGCATCAGTGGTGCAGCTCCCACTTCCTCTGGCACAACAACTGGAAATAAAGGATCTGTGACCCCCATCTGAGAGTGTCTCAAATCACCACATCCCTCCTGCACAGAGCACGGCCCAGGGACCCCAAGGGTTTGTGGGGTAACCCACAAAGCCCCAGCCAGAGCTGTGGGAACAGAGAGGGGAGTTCAGTACCCATGGGAGGAAGAGCAGGTACAGAATGAGGTTTTGACAGGGCTGCTGGAGTGCGTGGCAGGAGGGGTAATTCTTTTTGAGACTGCCATTTCATATTCCCTTGCAGACAAGCTGAATTACACGGTGCTGACTGCTGCAGGAGTAGCATAATTTTCCTCACAGAAATAATGACAGGGTACTTAAACAGCAAGTGAATGGATGGCTGAAGCACTGGCCAGAGACTTCAGAAATCCAGGCTGAGCCCTCACCTTCACTGAGGGCTCCTTTGGTGACCTTGGGCCAGTTGCTTAATCTTCCTGTGTCTCAATTCCCTGCCAATAACAAGGGAATCATAACTGTTCTTTCTCTGTCTGGCTTATTTAGGCTGCAAACTCAGAATTTACAGCTCGTGTTTTCTCTTCTTTGAGGGTATCCAAAGCCAGAGCTTCAATCCATGCTGAAGGCTCTGGGACACCATAAAGCACAACATGGATAATAATAAAGGGCTGGGATATGTGGTTGGGAACATTCTTAGCATGAAAGGCATAAGAATTCCTAATCCATCGTTCCACATCTCTTCCCTCAAGATGAGGAGAACTTTAGAACTGTGCTAAGAGTTCCAAAAGCATCAAAATAATTTAGGAACAGAGGCCAGGCTGATTTATTGAATCCCTGAGTTAGTTCTGAAAGGGTGAGTGGGTAATTGAGACACCTGCAGAATTTCCTGCGAGGTCTTTGTGCTCAGTCTGTGGCTGCAGCAGTTTCTTGGGTTTTTCAGCTTAAATTGAGGTTTGCAGGCAGCTGTGTGTTCAGGTTTTATCCATCTCTTCAGCTTTTAGGGGGTTGTGTGATTTCCAGAAGCTGGGGGAAGATGGTTCCTGGCTATGAGAGCCAATGAAGACGAGATTTTCTCTATAGTTGAGCAATTTGCTGCACAAAGGGAACAATTCTAAAAATAGGGAGAAATGGCAGCACGACATTAAGAGGAACGATGACCCAATCCCCAGCTTGCTGCAGGGGCCTCTGTCCTGTAACTGCCTTCCCCATTAGGGCTGTGATGACATTATTTGCTGTGCTTATGTGGGGCACGAGGCCATGGGTACCTGGAAGGGAGGATTTTGATCAGACTGCAGAGGATGAACACGCCAGAGAGGCTTGTTGGGGAACACTAAATCAACAGAGTTTCATTTACATCAGACACGAGCCCAGCCATTCCAGCATTAATGGCTGCACTGCTGCCCTCGGAATTTTATGTGGATTTAATCTGTCAGTGGGGGAGTGAAAGAGAGGGGGAGAGCGAGGCATTTGGGCTTATGAAATGTGGATCTTTTCTTTCAGGCACCATCAAAGGACAGCAATTTGTACTGGTTTACAATTGTTTTGGCAATGGATTTGTGGCTGCCCCATCCCTGGAAGTGTCCAAGGCCAGGTTGGACAGGGCTTGGAGCAACCTGGGCTGGTGGGAGGTGTCCCTGCCAGGGCAGGGGGTGGAATTGGATGGGCTTTGAGGTCCCTCCCAACCCAAAACCTTCTGGGATTCTGTGATTCCTAAATCACTTGTTCCACAGTACCAGTGACGTGGGCAATGCTGAGCATATCCTGGGTAGGTTAAAAAAGAAAGAGAAGAAGGAAGTGCTCGACAGCACCAACAACTCAAATCAGTGAAGATGTTTCAGTGCTTTTACCACCAGCCTCAGCAGGATTCAGGAGTTTCATTTTCACACCTAAATACCTTTGAGAATAGAGGCTCTGAGTGGTGTTGGAAATTTGTTCTTTTTATATTTTAAAGCCCTGTTGGAAGCAGAGGACTCAACTCTCCAAACAAGCCCTGCCTGGCACTGTGGTGCCAGCAGAGCCCTCACCCTGCACTGGTGTGTTGGGGGGGCTTCGAGGGAGACACTTCCCTTCCCCCTTTGCTTCTCTCAGAGCCTGGATTTGGTTCACTTTGAGGGATGGGATGAGGAGCAGGACAAGTCCAGGACAGGAGCTCCAAAGCACTTCCAGACACACTCAGCTCTCAGGTCCAGGGCTCTCGGGGTCTCTGGGCCGTGGCAATCTGGGCTGTATGGCAGGCTATGATTTGTTGTCACCTTTATAAACAGAACAACAAAATCACTAGTCTTCCACACAGAGCCAGACCAGCAGAGCAGCACTTCCATCTCAGGGACCTCTTCCCACACGTCTTCTCCTCTTGTCCTTCCTCAGTTTTCTCATCCTTTAATTCTTGTTCTTGTCTCTCCATCCAGGGATGGATGCTGCTCTTTGCAGAGTTCCTCATGAGACCACAGCAAATCCCCCTGTAATCAGCTCTCCAATTTGTGGCTGTTCCCACGAGTTTCTGCTCCGTTTTCTCACTCTGGAGACTCCACAGGGACATCAGGGCTCAGCAGGGGCTCCTCTTTCCTTACCCTGTGATAAACTTCTCCAGGAGTGTTCTGTCAACCTGTCTGTCTCCCAGTTATATTTCAGGCTGACTAAAATAAGCAAATGCAGTATATACTGGGGAATGCTGGAGAAAAGGACTCAGCAAAGAAAAAGATAATGACAGTGCCGAGTTTCCTGGAATCCCACCGAGAGGCTGATTTAAGCAAGAAAAACAAACCCCTTTTGCTGTTTCCTTTCTTTGGATTTGTTGATGAGCAATCTCCAGTTCGCCCCAGGTCCCCCTTTGCTTTCACTCCCCAGCTTTTCTCTGTTAATACCTCACATATGGCACGGATAAGGTGTGAAAGGACAATGCTGGCTCACGTCCATGGAGAGGATCTGACTTTATTCCTCGTCTGAGTGAGGCTTACTTACCTCAGCCACTGAAATCAGGCAGGGAACTGCATCCTCCCCATCTCCACCAAGGCTGTCAGATGTGCTTTTGTAACCAGGTGGCAAAAAAAAGGGAAAGAAACAAAACTATCCCTCAGGAGCTGCTGCTCCTTCCACGGGAGGAGAAAGAGCGTGGAGCAAGAGGAGAGGGTTTGCTGCTGCTGCTGCTGCCAGGGGTTGTGCCCTGGGTGAGCTCACAGGGAGCAGCCCCATCCCTCCCCCCATTTTTAACATATGTGCTTTCTATGGACACTTTAATCAAACTCCAGATGGGTTGTTTCAGTCGGGGGATTTGTGCTGACCGGAGATAAGAGTCCTTTGTGCTGGCCTAGGTAGCAAGAGTGTTTGTGATAGCTGGAGCTGATAGCAGGAGGTGTCCAGGTGGTCTTATTTAACAGGGAGCATTAGTGATACTGCCATTGTCCAGGAAATCAGATAAACCCGGGCCCAGGTGTTACCCAACCCGTGTTTGTGTAAGGACAGTGCCAACTGCTGCCTGAGCCACGGAGCTGCCCTGCAGAGGGGGGGTGGGAACAAGATCTGTCACCCCCAAACTTCCTGGGGTGCACCACTGAAAGGGACAGATTGAACCTCGTGGGTCCCTTCCAGCTCAGGATATTCTTTGCTTCTAATCTGAATCTCAAGTGGAACAGTGAGCCTCACATGAATATAAGTTCACTCTGACACCTGCCTGGCCTTGGATTTCCTAAACTGAAGCATTTCACCCTAAACCATCACAGATTTTCCTCCCTGCCCTCCCACAGAGAGGTCTCAGATGAAAACGTTTGCAGAGTGAGACAGTTTAGAAATAAAAATTCAGGACAATTCACTCTTCTGCCCCAGATAATTAGAAGATAGGATGAATTGTACAGATGGATGAACTTGAGAGAGAGAAGGCAGTTTGGGAAGTGCTAACCTGGACTGTAATTTCAGGTGACAAGGACACTTTTTATTCCTTATTCTGCAATGACACTTCTGGCACAGTGATACGCCAGCTCCAGGAAGGAATTTACCACAAATCATTGCTAGAAAATCACATAAAAATCAAGGCAAAAGAAGTACAAGCAAGGCCTGATCTCTTCTGCTGGTTTTACACACAGACATTCCCTTTTCAGAGTGAGGAATTTGGTGGAAAACATAAATTCCAGGCTCAGAGTCAGGCAAGACTTTTGTCTAGACTGCAGCTCGTGCGATCTGTCTCTGTGGGGCTGTATTTCTCACTGTGATATTTTTCAGGACAGGATTTGCCACCTCTGGTTTGTCCCAGAGAGTTCAGGGAGGTGGAAGCTCCTCGTACCAGGGGTAGCTGGGGGGCTGCTGGAGTTCCTTGGTAATTGTTTATATGGATGGGAGCTAAACTTTGCAGCACACGGGCAAAAAGCCTGGTTAGAAGGAGTGGGGACTCTTGGCCTCCAGCTCTGTCAGAACAGGCTCATCATGGAGAGATCCCCAGCTGCACTTCCAGGCTGTAAATTAACCAAACAGTATTTCCTCTACGCCAGACCACAGGGATGGCAGAGAGAACAATGTGGCCTTATTGCTGTTATTTCCTTTGGTTTCAGTCTCTGTCCTCTGCCCCCACCTCCTCCCCAGACCCGTGGTGCTCACTTTACCCGATTTGTCATTTATTACACTGGTTTAAAGAGAGGCAGGGGGAAAAGGCTCAGTGCAAATTATATTTTGAGCTGTTGTGCTTTGCCTCTTTGGCGGATAATAAATCTCTCTGGCAATGCTCCTCTGTATAGGATTTGTCATTAAATGCAATTAAACAAACCCTGCAGGTGTCCATGATCAGGCCTGCAGCAGCCCATTCACAACTGCAATGTTATTATCAGCCTGACAACAAAACACCAGATATTTCCTGAGCTCCTCTGATCGATGAGCTTGCCCGACTTGGAACTGGAGGGAGGAGAAAAGCGGGACCAGAGCAGTTCAAATGCTCTTTAGAATTATTGATGGAAAAGTCAAAAAGCTGCTCAGCAATCAGAGGGAAGGAGGAGAGAGAAAAAGGCAGAGGGACAGGAGAGCTGAGAGGGAAAAATGAGAGAGGCGTGTTTGGGAGTGAAAAGGTAGAAATGAGGCAAGATATCACATGGCACCCATCTACCCAATGGGCTGGTTAATGCACAAGACTAGGATTTAGGAGGCAAGGGGGGTATTCTTGGGGTGAGTCTTTGGCAGTTGGGTTTTTAGTGTGAAAGGACTCCTGCAGGCTCCCCCTGCAGTTGGCACAAATCCTGCTCTCACCCTAAGACAGGACTGGCAGGCTGACCTCCTGCCCAGTGATGTTTGTCTGTCTTCATAAACTGTGGCCAAATGGGTGGATGAGACACCCAACTAATTGTAAATCCCACCTGGAACAGCCAAAGGAATTGGCTTTTTCGAGGCTGGGTTGGATGGGGCTTGCAGCAACCTGGTCTAGTGGAAGGTGTCCCTGCCCATGGCAGGGGGTGGAATGAGTTGGGCTTTAAGGCTCTTTCCAAGCCAAACCATCCCGGGGTTCTGAGTCTGTGAGTGCAGGGGGCCAGGTGGGAGCTGGAGGGGCACAGGGAGCAAATAAAGGGCAGGATGGAAATGCACATCGGATTGGATTGACTTCTACAAACCAACAAACACTGTTTTTCCTCCCCTTCTTTCCACCTCCCTCCCCACCTCCAGCAGCTCCTCTCTCCGTGCCGCTCCTCTCCCTTTGTGCACCTCTTACCCGCACTCTCCTCTCTAAACAGGTGCAGTTGCCACTCAATAGACTTTAATTACCACTTCAAGGGCTCTCACCGGGGTCTGCAGGAGGGTGGAGATGAATTTTCCCGAGGATTATGTGTCTGAGTTCTCTTTAGTCAGATGGCAATATTGCTGTCAGCCTGGATCCTTCGAGAGATCCGTCCTTCATGTTCTCTCTGCTTGTGTTAACAAAAAGGAAAACTGCTGCTGAAGTGAAAAAAAAATCCCAGCCATTAGCTGGATTAATTAGCAGGACAGCAAACAGGTCTCAAAAAAATATTATAGAAAATTTAAAGCCCAGGGGTCCCAGCTGGGTTTCGAAGCCATTATTTCTGCTTGCAAATCAGAAGTGGAGAGCTCAGCATCTCCCAAGATTTCCGTGGGAGACTGGGCTCTAAAAATACAAGTTGTTTTTAACCACTTTACCTTCTTTTTCGCTCCGTGCTCTTCCCATCACGGCTCTCCAGAGAGACTCTGTTAATGCCTCCTGCTGGGCCCTGGGGATCCTCAGAGGGAACGTGGAGTCCCTTCTGGCTTCAGCACCGTTTGCCTGGGATGGAGGAACCACTCCCAATGTTTAACCAGTAACATAACATAACTTTTATTATTAAGAACCTCTTCTAAAGACTAATCCTGGAGACTGCAGAGCAGCTGATGTCTGTTGGAGATGCCTGAAATTGTTTGCCCAGGATGTGAGTGTGCACACAGCAATTTACATACATGCAGAGAGGAGCTGGGAATATAACAGGATCTTTTGGGACTGAAAAAATTTCCAAATATTTAAAAAATCATTTCTTTTGCTCAACATTAACATTTCTAATTCTTTCATGAAACAAAATGCAGGAAGGGGTTTGTTTTATAGCAAATTAAGCAATGTTTTCTCCTGCCAAAATTAAGTTTGTTTCCCTAAACAAGCAATTCAGCAAATCAGGGAAACGCTGTAGCCAAATCTGCATTTTTGCAGATGTTTTCCCTTTTTCCCAGCTCCAGAACAGCTGGGCATGTGCAACATCTGGGCTTCTGTTTGGCTTGTGCAGAGTGCGTGGCCAAGGGCAGCACAGGGTGGGCTCTGCCCTCCCCCCCCACCCAGGACTGAGCCAGCTGCTGTTCCTGGGGGCTCTGCAGGCTCCCCTCATCCCTGGGGATTATCCCACCACGCTGAGGGGCTCACCTGGCTCTGCCCACACTCCTGTCCCTCCGGCCCCCTCCCATCTGCTCCGTGCTCTGGCACTTTGGGGGCACCTGCAGCACAGAGACAGAAGGGAGGAAGGGAGGAGGGCTGGACAACACTGATGGAATGGTTCATGTTGGACTCGAGGAGCTCAGAGGGCTTTTCCAAGCCTAAAGACTCTGTGCAACACGCTGGGAAGGAGCAGAGTGATCCTGAGGACACCTAAGCCCCAAGACATCCTCGTCTTCTGGGATTTCTCCTCACTTGGGGAATCCACTCCCCTCTTCTTCCTGTTCTTCACCCGCAGTCCCTTCCTCTCCTACCCCTCTCCTTCCCAGCCTCTGGAGATCCTGACATTCCTGACATTCCCACTCTCATTTCTCAGGTTCTCTCCATCTCCTCAGGTAACTCATTCTTTCAGATCCAAAGATTTAAAATCCTTCTGTCTCCACCACCTTTTCCTTCCCCCTTCCTTTCCCAGTGCATTTTGTTTTCCCGGCCCATCTACCACACGTTCTCCTGCCATTTCTTAGGACTGGGATGAACATTGATCACAGCCAGCTCAAGCCCATCTCTCCTTTTTCCCAAAGAGCCGATGAAAATGTCACCCATGAGATAATAATCATGTTGCTCACGTCCCTTAATTGCTCTCAAAGTACACGTTGAGGCTTCAGAGCCTCTTTGAAAGGCAGGTTCTGGCCTTTGGCACATTATTGACAGGCTGTTGATAGCCCCCTTTGTTGAGGAGCAATTTTGTCCCTTTTCCTGTACAATTTTTTGGTTTTTGTAAAGACAGTCCTTTCAGAGAGAGTAGATTTTTAAAATAGAGCTGAGCTTTGAATGAACAGGCATCAGAGTTATTCCTGAGGAGTGGTGGCACATGTGGGAGATGAGAGCTACCAGAACATTTCAGCCAGGACTCCATACAAGAAATCAAACTGTGTTGACTGATAGCTTCATCCTCGGTGCTTTTTAGTCCTTCCCCTCTTAGGCCTGGGAACAAGATGGTTTTTTGCAGTCTATTACTAATTGGACATCTTGTGTGTCCCAGTCCCTGGTAAACAATAAGAGAAAGTTGACACTTGAGCTGTGCAGCAACTCATTTGTATCTATTAATGATAATTCTTTGGGGTTTTTAATACCTGCTGATTGAAGTGGACTGAGATTTTCTTGTCACAGCAGCCCTTCATGGTCTCAAAAGCTTTGCAGGTCTGGGGCGAGGGAGGAGTGTGAGCAGAGCCAGCCCAGGGCAGAGCCCCTCTGTCAGCACGTGGGGTCTGGGGCACAATTCCCACCTCAGCTGCTCTTCCCAGAGGCTTCACATGGACCCCTTCAACAGAGCTGTACAGGATCATGCCCTCGTATGAGCAGGGGTTCCCTGGGGCAGGTGCTGCAGGTGCATCTCAAGGTAACCCCACCCCAGCTCTGCCTCAGACAACCCCCAGCACAATCCCGAGCGAAATCTCCGGGCTCTGTGCAACTCCCCCCAGTGCTTAGGAGAAATTAAATTCTTTCCTCTCTGAAACCGTGTCCCTTGGACTGGTTTCTGCCCTAATGAGCCCCGGCTGTGCCGCTGTGCTCCGGAGCCACCGATGTGCATGTTAACGAGCAGCTCTCCCCGTGCGGGCGAGCCGAGATGGCCGGGCCGTAATGGGAGTCTGTTCAGCATCCTAAATCCCGCATTAGGCTGTGCCTGGAGCAACCCTGGGACGTTCCAGGGAGGCTGCCTGCAGGTAATCATCTCTCCCAGCCCCCTGGCTGGCCTAGCCGAGTGCTCTGCTTGCAGCTATTCCAGGGGGCAGCTCCAGAGATGAGAAAGTTCAGCCCCTAATTTATTCACCAGCAACAAGGGGGGAAATGCCATTTGATTATGGATGGAAAGGGGAATGCAGGGGGCTGTGGTATTCAGAGAAACCTCCAGCACGCTGTGACTTGGTTGTTGAACCCCGTGAGGGACTGGAAGCCCTGGAACTTCGATGTTTGGTTCAGTCAAATCATGAGCAATACTCGAAAAACATCGTCCACCTTGAATTTATCTTCGAGTCCTGCTTGATTCAAATGGTGCACCCCAGTACCTCCCATCCCAGAGACCCATCTCATACCTCACATCCACTTAAATACATGTTTTGTATGTATCAAACACATACATCACAGGCAGTACAACATATATACATACATTTAGATCAGTGTCTTACACAGAACAACTCCATTCTGTGACAATTCAGGAAAAGGAGATCTTCCAAACCCATTCCCTCACTGACAGACCAGCAGAAAAACATAATGCCTAGAAAAAGAAATCAGCTAATTTATTTTTAAAAGTTGTGAGCTCATTAGCAGGCAATTATTGTTCCACCCACCTTTGCAGCCCCTCGTGGGGTCATGTGAAACCTGCCCAGAGCTCCAAACACACCTTCATCAGCGTGCAGTGAGGAGTGCTAAAGTAAAATGTTGTCTGAATTAGATGGGGTGGATTAGAAAGGTGATAAAAGCTAAGCTGGGAGAAAATAAGATGATAAATAGGTCTGGCAAGATAGATGGATAATCTTCCTCCCAGGCCAAACCTGACAGGATAATCACCTTTTTCTGTTCTCTAGTTCCATTTGCTCTCAGATCTCCAGAGCTTTACAGATATCACTGAATTTGGTGTTCTGGTACCCTGGAAATGGGGATCACAATGTCCATCTTTACACCCCAGGGATCTCAGGGGCCTGACTTAGGAACAGCTTTAGGTTTAAGATGAGGATTGCCAAAATCAGCCACACTGTTGCCCTTTGTGGGTTTGTTTCTCAGCTCTCGCTGTGCCTGGGGCGGGGCCGTACCCTGAGGAGGAGCTGCTCAGAGCAGAGCTTTGCCCAGCTCACCTTTCCCCAGAGCCAGGGCAGGAGAAGTCCTGTCACAGCTGGGAACAGCCAGAGCCAGGCTGGATTCAGCCCCTGCTCCCTGCTCCTGGGGGGATCTGCATCCAGCCGTGCCCCTGGCCATGGGAGCAGGGAACTGTCCCCTGTCCCTCTGTCCCTTCTGCTCTCAGGTTAGAGATCATCTCAGAGCAAATCTAAACAATCTGTTTGAGCAGCTCAGGAGCTCATTAGACATTCTGGGCTGCGAGGCTATTCCCCAGTTCGGAGAAGGCTTGTCTGAACTGGCCTTTGCTCTCCTCACTCTGGAGACATTCCCGTTGCTCCTGCTAAACCCGTGCAAGGCTGAGCCTGCCGAGCCCTGAGCCCTCTCCTGCAGGTGGGGACAGCTTGTCTGAGGGGAGCAACTGAGCAAAGTTTTCCATCACTTCATGGCATTGATTTCCCCACGAGCGTTCGATTGGCAACACGGAGCAACGGAACATTTGATGAGCCAGAATTACAGACCACAACATTAATAATTTTGTGAGCTGAACTGGCAAGATTTGCACTTGTTCTTGCTGGGAATGGTGCAATTTTCTGCTCCTTTTTAAGAGAAACTCTGCCCTAGTGGCTGGGTGCATTGTCATCCTACAGAAGCAGGGACTGACTATTGCTTCTGATTTGGGGGGCTTGAATCCATGCAATTTTCACCTGGGCTGGAATCTTGTAGGTGGACTGTTCCTCATGGCTCTGGGTTTTCAAAAGAATTCAGCAATTTTGGATGCCTTACATTTGTGTGTGAGACACTTTGAAAGAGACCGATTAGTAGAGGCAGGTGCTTAGAGGGCCCTGAAAATCAGGATTAATTGGAAAGTGTCATGCTGGGCACCTGAAAACACTAAAAGCTTTGGAAAATCACAGGGGAGGGGATTCTGTTTCTGAACATGACTTGGGAAGACTGCACAGCCTTAAGTAACAGAGGATAAAGAGAAGATCTTTGCATAACATTATGGAAGGCTCTTTAATCCTCAGTGCTTGACTTTAGGTGGTATTTGATTCCTAAGCGAGTTCAGTGCTGAAGTTTGAGCAAGTGCATTTGCATTTTCCTGATATTGTGGAAGTTTGGTTTATGAAAATTACTGAGTAAGTCTCTAAACTAAAATAAATCAAAAGGCAAAACTAAAACGAATCAAAAGGCAAAGCTCTCCCCCTGAGAAGGACACACAGGCTTTCTATGTGTCTACACCTTCACCTGCAGAGCCACAGGCTGTGCCAGGAAATCTCCACTTTGCACTTCCCAAACCCCTGAGCCTGAGCCCCAGAACCAGAATGGTTGTGCCAAGTGCAGAGCAAACACAGAGCACAAATTCCATGTCCCCCAGAGACTCCAGCCCAGCCCAGCTGGGCTCACAGCGATGCTGTGTCTGTAGGGTTTGGGGTAGTGGGAGATTCCACACGGCTGGACACAAACCCTTGGAAAACAAACAGGCAAACCTGCAGAAACACACCCAGCTCGTCCCCTCAGACCCCAGCAACCGTGGGAGAAATCCCTGCCAGAGCCAGCCCTGCAGCAGAGCCGTGTTGGTGCTGACCCTCAGCTGTGCCCAGAGCTCTGGTCTGTTTGAACAGCCTGTAAACAAGGTGAAACGAAAAAATCCATCCCAGTTCTCCCAGTTGTCCCCCAGGAAGGGCCCTGTGGCACAACGGGCACTCAGAGCAGCCATCTGGCCTCTGTCAATAAGGGCTCCTGGAGCCAGGGCAGGAGTGCGGGGTGGGAATGGCCCATTGCTGCAAGGAGAGTAACGAGCTCAGGGAATGCCCAAGGCTCTGCTGAGTCAAACAAAAACGTGGCAATAAGGATTCTTTCCTGTTGCAGGGTCAGACTACAGGACTCAGGTGGTTTGGGGGCACAGGCTGGATGTTTTTGTGTGCAGGAGTGAGGATAGTGCATGTCCAGCCTGAGCTGCAGCCAGGTCTGTCAGAGCTGCTGGGAGGGCAATTCCTCTTAATCTTGGTGAGTACTGAAGACTCCAGATATCCTGGGAAGCCTTGGGATACTCAAACACAAAGATCAATATTGAATATTGTATTAGCTGTTCCTGAGCTATTTTTTTTCCCCTTATTTTGTCTCCAGGCTGAAATTTAGGAGATTATATTACATTAATATTGCAGCATCTGTTTTAGTAAGGACACAGTTTAGAAAGATAGTTCAGCATTTAAAGACAGATCATTTTAATGGGATTTACCAGTTAAGTTAGGACCCCACTCCTATTCATTTGCAGGTGAGGTGGGTGCTGACTTGTTTTACAAACCCCACCACAACACCAGTTTGTTCTAAACTCATTCAATTTTACTGAGGTGTTAAATAATGACAAATTTTGAGGGCACACAGAGACCCCAACAGCCTTTGAGGGAACACCTGCCTGTGCAGAACATCTCCATCAATTTTATCACCTGCTTTCCATCATTTCTATGCTTTGAGTCCTTCTCTGGACCTCAGGGGGGTTCCACAGGAGGTTTATTTCTTTTGCTTTCCTGGAGGGGATTGAATTTAGTAACTTAGAGACAAATCCCATTGATGGAGAGAGACTATTTACAAGGGTCTGGAGGGACAGGACACAGGGAATGGCTTCCCACTGCCAGAGGGCAGGGATAGGTGGGATATTGGGAAGGAATTGCTGGCTGTGAGGGTGGGCAGGCCCTGGCACAGGGTGCCCAGAGAAGCTGTGGCTGCCCCTGGATCCCTGGGAGTGCCCAAGGCCAGGCTGGAGCACCCTGGGCTAGTGGAAGGTGTCCCTGGCTTTGAGGTCCTTCCAACCCAAACCATTCTGTGATTTGGACAAGCAGAAAAGCCAAAGTGTTTGCTCAGAGTTCCTTCAGCACCAGGCACCTAAGCAGGTGTGTGGGGCAGAACAAATCCCTGCCACGGGGAGAGCGAGCTCGCCGTGTTTATCCAAGCTCAAAAGCTGTCACAGATCTGGCAGCTGAAACCCCCTCTCCTTTCCTTTCCCTGCTGAGGCTCCCAAGCACCTCCCAGTCTCCCAGGCACTTCCAGATGCCACGATTGCAGTGGAGTGGCAGCGACACACAGACAAATATTTGTGCAAGGCACACAGAGCCTGGAGACTGGCACCGTGTCTGTGTGCTGGGAGCAGGAGAGGGGAAGGAGCATCCTGCCTTTAGCAGGGTTTGGTTCCATTTAATTTGAACAAACGAAAACCTCTACGGGGTTTATTTCTAACAAACCTTCAAATGTTTCCTTCCAACAGGTGAGGTGGGACCTGCCTGCCAGACTGATTTCTACTTTGGTCATTTTGCTGAGTACTTAAAGAGTCAGGAATTAAATTGAATTTAGTTCAGACCTTACCCTGAATCCCCTGTTCTTCAGAGACCTCTGTCAGGGACAGGGCTGGATCCATCTATGACATCTACAGAAAATTGCCAGTAAAAAAAATAAAAAAGTGACAAAATATGCCCTGAACAATTGGAAATGTACCTTTGATTAAGCAATACTCTGAACAGTACAAAATTTAGTTAGCTTTGAGGGTATGATATCATCTGTCCTCCTATTTTTTATATTAAATATGAAATTTGATTAGGCAATTTCCCAGAATGCAGAGATAAACACATAAAAGCAGAAATAGGTATTTGGTGCAATATAATTTTCTGGCTTCTTCTGCATGGCTTTTTGGGGCAAAGGACATGATTTCCCCCTTATTTTACAGCTGGAATTCAAAGGGAAATGCCTGATATTGGTGCTGGAAGAGACAGGGCACTGCCCAGGCTGATCCCCAGCAGAAGGTTGCATTTGGGACAGATCAGTCACTGTGCACACAGAACTGATGGGAGATGTGAAAAGATTTACCCAGAGATAACAAAGACATCTCTCCACTCAAATCCCATAGGGAGGCATTTCCATTGCATCGTTTTTTCAATGCCTGTAATATGTCTCTGGGGGCTGGGTGGTTATTCAAGGCCTTAAAGGAAATAACTTTCTTTTCAAGTGTTTTCCTTGTTTTTTTTGACCAAATAATTAATTCTGAAACAACAAATAGGAGTTTCCTTAAAATGGAGAACAGCTTGTTTCTTTTTCCTCTCAGAGACCAACATTGCTCAGGAAAAATCCAGGTGTAAAGAAGGAGGGGGCCAGGCTGAGCCTGGATGGAATCACCTTGTTGAGCCCCTGTTCAGCAAAGTGTTGAAACACCCATTTAGCAAAGCTGGGGGAGAATTGCCAATTTGTTTAGTGAATATTTTAGCTTCCAAAGATGGAGATAAAACAAATGCAGCAAATCACTTCAGCTGACAATAGTGCTGTGAAATGCTTCATTTACAAAGTGCTCAAACACTTCAACATTTTATGTGTTTTGTTTTCTATCTTAGATCCTTGGTTTAGTAATCTAAAGAAGAAAAATGCTTTATATCAGCTTGAGCCAGAGTTAAACACTTTGTTCGTTTAATTTTGTCAAAATTTAAAAAAAAACAAAAAAACACACCAATGAAACAAAACAAAACAAAAACCCAACAACAACCTCCCAAACACTTTATTTAATTTGATCTCACTCCATTTTTAATTTTTTTTGTCTTTGAAGAAAACATTTTGAGGAAAAATCCAGTCTGGTTTAGCCATTGAGCACTTCAACACAACACAATCTGTCACAGACCCACCACTACATCAAGGCAAATTCTGAGTACTCGGATAGAAACAACTAGGGATAAAAATGTTTGCAAATAGCTGTCCATTGAAGCATCTTGGTGAAATATCCTGGGTTTCCTACAAACTAGGGAATATGAAGGCCAACTTTACATGCAAACTACCAGTCAGCCACCTTTTCAAAACAAGAATTCGGGGGTTTCCATCAGAAAGCTTTGATGTTGAGCAGATGGACAGAGCAGTTATGTCTGGATCCATAAAATCGTTGCCCACTTCCCAAATGGATTTATTCCCTGGCCTACCCCAGGCTGTGAGTGTGTCTTACCTGTGCAGGGATGTTTGGGAAACGCATCTGCATCTGTCCCAGTCCTCCCCACCCATCCCACTGTCCCAGCTCACCCAGCCCTTGTCTCTGTGGCAGACCCCGGTCTGTCCCGAGTGCCCACCCGGCTGATCCCCCGAGCCCCGCGTGTTGCTGCCCGGGCAGGGCTGGACCGGGACACGACCCGGGCAGTGTGCGGGCTGTGCCGCTCCCTGTTCCCACCCTCCGGCCCTCCCTGTCCCCCTGCGGGGCTGGACTCACCCTGGAGCAGCGCAGCATCGCCTCGGGACCCGGTGCTGTCCTGCGGGGCCAGCGCTGCCCGCGGTGCCCGCTCCGGCGCTCGGGGCGCCTTCCCGGCTCCTGTCCCGGCCCGGCCCTGCCCGGGCGCTCTCCGTGGTGCTGATCTGAGCGGGGCTGCCCGACCGGGATCCCTCCGGGATGCCCCGGCATCCAGCCGGCATCCAGCCGGGATCCAGCCGGGATNGGGACCCGCAACAGGTCCGGCCGGGGCTGCCGGGGCGGGGGGCTCGGCGCTGTGCCCGCAGGAACGGGGGCTGGCGGCGGGGACAGCGGGGACAGCCCCGTGCCCACCGGANCAGCTCCCCGGTCCCGCTGCCCCCGGCAGGGCTGGGGGAGGCCGGCCCCTTCCCCCGAGCATCCCCCGAGCATCNGTGCCCACCGGAGCAGGCACGTTGTGCTCCGGGCGCTCCGCGTTCCCAGGGTCAGACCCCGCCGGCCGCTCCTGCCACCACCGTGTCCCTCGGCCTGGGGGCTCTGATGTCCCACTCCGGTGGACAAGCCAAGCGTCACCCCAAATCCTCAGCCTTTACCATCCTGTTTTCCGAGCGTGCACAAACCCGACCCTCCATTTCTTCCCAGGGACCCCGAGCTGACAGACAGCCCAGAGGTGAGGACACAGAATCCACCAGGGTCTCTGCCGTTCCCAGAGCAGGGAGGTCACACAGCTCTTCCCTCCACAGTGCCAGAGGGCACCCCATGCCCGGTGCCTGCACCGGCTCCACAGGTGGCGGGGGGCCCTGGCAGCGCCCCGCGGGGCTCACCTGTGGCCGGGTCACCTGTGCGGCGGCGGGGCCGGGGAAGCTGCCCTGCCTCTGCCTCGGGGCTTTTATGTCCCGCCGGGGGGCGNGTGAGGACACAGAATCCACCAGGGTCTCTGCCGTTCCCAGAGCAGGGAGGTCACACAGCTCTTCCCTCCACAGTGCCAGAGGGCACAGCACTCGCCAGTGAAAACAAATGTATTCCCTAACGCCCACCCCAGCTGGGATGGGTTTGTGTTGTGCCTCTTGGACTGCGAATACACGGGTTGCTGACACCAATTCTTCAAGACTGCCCTAAATTATCCTAAATGGTCAGTTGAGGTAAAGCTTTGTCTTCTGGTATATCCTCTGCACAGGATGTGTTATCACATGATACCAAAGGGAAAAAAATTGTTTTCAGCATTAAATTGATAAAAATCACAATGGTCCAGAGTTGAAGGCTTGGTCTTGAAACCCACAGTCAGGTTTGATTTGGGACATTGCTGCTATGGAGGGATCTTCTGTGGGTAAGACCTGTAAGAGCAGATGACATGAAGGAGCCCATTTTCAAGTGGCACTGGATGCTATTCAAATTACAGCACAATTAGAATAAAACCAGGTGCTCTGTTTCCAACTCCTTTTGTTTGTTTTCTGTACCATTAAGGATTATGGGCCAAATCCTTTGCCTGGCTCACACCAGCCCAGAACTCGCTCGGCCACTGGAAACAGCACTGTTGTTGGCTGAGATCACAGCTGGGTTTGAGCAGAGTGTCCCTGTGTGTGACACAAACCAGTGAAGAGCCCTGGAGGAGTGGGTGAGACCGGCAGTACCCACTGACCTTGCAGTGCATTAGTCACAGCACGAAGAATGTGGGCTGGTGTTCGGGGAAAAGAAGATGTTACAGCCTTGTTAGTGCCTGGCCTTGGACGTGTGTCTGGCAGAGCATTTCATTCATCTCTGAAACCCAAGTCAGATGGAGAAGGGCCATACTGAGGTTAAAGAAATAGGCCATGAGGAACGATGGAGCCTCTTCTCTTAGGGCTACTGGGCAGGACTTTGGACTCGGCTCCTCTCCATGTGATCTAAGAAGTAATTTTGGCCAGCAAATTCACTTGAGATTTCAGAAACATGATTTTCAAAAGGATCCAAGTGGTGAACACGAGCTTTACCAGTCCAGTCCAAAGTGTCTCAAGCCTGAGCTACTCATTCAAAAGATGCATTTGAAATGGTGGGTTTATTGTGAGTAGGGACCTGAAAACTCTCTGTGTCCATGGCACATCTATTCCCTCGGGTTTTTCCACCTTGGGAGACTCCTCTGCCTCATTCATTTGCATTCCAGATTTGTTTCAGTGGAAGAGGGGATCGGGCAGATTTCTTTTCATGGAGAAAGTCTGGGATGAACTTAGAATCCAGAACAGGAAAGGTCACCGTTTGATTTAATTATTTCAAGTTGTTTTCCACCCCTCCTCGGAGCAGGTAATTAGCACAGAAGCGAGGGGGGGGCGCGCTGGACTTTGGCCCCGTCTGACCTGATTCATACAACATGTCTGATTAATGCACCTGGTCACATGGCAGCTGCCAGCGACTTGTTGCTGGGCATCCAGAGGTTTCCAAGGGAACCGCTCCCTCTCCTGCCGATGCTCCTCAACCAGCGCAGGAGAGCCCCGGGTCGGTTCCGACGGGAGCGAAGGTGCGTGCAGAGACACCCACGGGAGGAAGGACCCGCGTGGGGTTCAGTGCTGCCCGTGGGGGAGCGGCTCGGACGGACCCTGCGGGCTCCCTGTGCCCCCTGCCCTGTGCCCAGCCGGAGCCCACGCACCACCCCACACACCCCTCATCCCATCCGAGCCACATCCCAAACTAAACCCCAGCTCCGTGCGGGCACAGACACGCTCCCACCCCCGGGGATTCTCCTCCTCACGGAGCAGCTCAAGCGCACGTTGGAGACCCCTTGGTTGAGGCGTGTTTAAAACTCTCTTAAATCACAAAGAGCTCGCTGGACAGCTCCCGTCCCCAGGGAGCTCTGCACCGCTGCACGCACGGGTCCAGCCTACCTTTGTGCACTGGCACAGAGCTCCCGAGGACACAAATCTCTCCCTCCCACATCGCTCTCCCCGCACACGCAGCTGGAGCGCTGCCCGCACAGGCGTGGGGACTTCCACGCACACAGCAGCTCCTGACACCCCTCGGGCACCTCCCTCTGGGCACTGCACGTTCACCCAGCCTGTCTGTGGCTCCTGCTTCTTTGCACACAGACCAGAGGGTCAGTTGGAAAAAGATCTCTAAGAACATGAGAACATCGAGTCCAGCTGTTACCCCAGCACTGCCAAAGGTACCTATAAACCTTCCATTCACATCCCTCGTGCACCTGAGCCTGAAGTCAGTGTCATTCCACTGATACTTGTAGAGCAACACCAGTTTATCCCCTCTGATGCAATTGTTTGAGTTGCTGAAGGACTCAAACCCTCAAGGAAACGTGTCTCAAACATTTCCTCACATCCCTTACCTCCCAAAATCCTGCTCCTTTTCCCCAGGAAGGTGATGCATCCTTGCTAAGTCTCTGGATCAAGCTGCTTTCAGGAGATGCTTATCTCCTATCTCTTATCTAATCTTCCAGACTGCAGCATGTGCCTGCAGGAATAAAGGATGTGAGTGGCTTATGTACCTGCCTGGATTTAGAATCCTGTAATCACAGAGGGGTTTGGGCTGGAAGGGACCTTGAACATCATCCAGTTCTAAGCCCTGTCATGGGTAGGGAACCTTCCACTAGACCATTTACATGATAGAGAGAGAAAGATTCAAAGGTTCCTCTGCCTCTTAACTCAGTTTTACATCAGAACACGATGTTTGCTACAGGAGGTATATCCGAGAGAAGAAAAACGTTATTTGGGCTCAGCTGAAAGGATTAAGCAAGAGGAGTGTCCTGGTTTGGGCTGGGGTCATGCCGACTCGCATTTAGCAGCTGGAGGCATCACCAAAGATGTGTGAGTTACCGATGCAGGGAACCAGCGCAGGGAGGGCAGGGAAGGCTCGGGCTGAGCAGCGGCTCCCGGGAGTGAAGGTGTGAGGGAACCGGGGCCGTCGGTGGCAGGGGGAGCTCTCCCTCCCCGCGCTCGGGTTACGCGTGCGAGGAGCAGAGCGCCTGCGAAAGCACAAGGGGCGGTTGTGTGTAATAATTGTGTGTAACAACCACAGGGATATGAGGTGTCTGCAAAAGGCACAGTCCAGGAGCGGCTCCCGCCTCTCCCTGCCTTTATCTTGGGGCTGGATTAAACCCCATGTGCCCGTGCTTGAAGGGGTGACACTGAGACCATCACAGGCATAATGAGGACAGAGAGGTCACCCCGAGGAATGTGACTGTCCTTGGTGGCGTTTGTGCCCGCGGCTCCCGCGAGAGACTCTCAGCTGCTGCAGCACTCAAAAGGAGAATATTGTAAAAATAAAGCCCATGCAAACAGAGTAAACAAGGGGCTTGAGAGCTGGATCTGTCAGGGACTAGGGCAGCTGGTAAGGAGAGGTTAAGGGAAAAAAATAAAATAAATAAAAACAAGGCGCAGAGCAAACAAGAGCACTGGAGGCGATATTTTCGTAAGCATTAAAAGTAGAACCTACGCTCCATTTTCACAAGAGGTTTGAACACTTAGAAGTCAAAATCACATGGCCCTCCAATAAAACCTGGCATTCTGTGTCCCTCAGGTACCTTAGATGCTGTTTCCCACAACACGAGGAGTCGGTGCCCCAGTGAAATTACCAGGCCAGTTTAAAATGAACAAAAAGAATCACTTTTTCACACAGAACATAATTAAATTTTGGAGCTCATTTGCCAGAGGATATCGTGTAGCCTGAAAATATAAATAGGTTCAAAAGGTTTTAGACAAGGTTATGGAGGTTTGGTCTATCAGTGACGATTAAACTTAATAGTTTGGATGCAACATCCAGGCAGACCCTGAGGATTGCTGGAAGCTACGGAACTACAGGTGGGAGAAGCCTAATTCTTTATACACCCTCAAGAGTTCCTCTTGCTGGGGTTCCTGGAGACCATATCCAAACCACGACATGCCTGTTCTACATCTATCCACGTCCCTTCTCCATTTCTCACCCCCTCCTATTCCCCTCCATATTTCTCCTCTTCTGCTCTTCTCTTCCCCTCTGTTTCTGTGCTCCCCTCCCTGCACCCCACTCCAGCTCAAACACCCAAGCCTTGTTTTGGATGAAAATGATGAAAAATAAACCCCTTGTGAGGAGCTGCAGCGCATGCTCTGCCAGAGAGTGTGGTCTTATTCATTAAGGGAATGGTCTTGTATGCATTTGGGCCTGTTATCAGTAACACTCCAAAGGGAAATGGACTACTTAAACCTATTATATCACTGCTTTATTCACTATGTGCTGCCATTTACCTCCTACATGACGCTGGGCTCTAATAGCACCAGTTCTGAGAAACCCTGCACATTAGCCACAAGCAGCTCATTAATCCACTGCTTTCATTCTTGCAAAAAAATGGGCTCCAACCACATGAGAGCTCAGATGCCGAGTGCTCAGCCAGAACCAGGACTGCTCTGTTGTGCCAGCAGCTCTGAGGGAGCCCCAAACACAACAGCACTTCTGCTCACGGGGCACAGAGGGGGGTTCCTGGGCTGTGGGGACAGGGATGTGACCAGGGAATGGGACAAAGCCATCAGACAGCAGCTGCTGCAGGGAGAATCCCCTTCCTGGAGGCGCCAAGCCAGGCCCGTGTGTCCTTCACTGGATCAGGTCCTCGTTGCTGACGCAGCTCCATCACAGGATATCAGCTGTCCCAGACAGAGGGAACAACACAGAAGGCATGTTTTGAACCCCAGCATGGGCAGTCCACGAGCAGAGCGGGGACTGGCGGGATTAATTCCGAGCAGGTACAATGAGCTGCTCCTCGAGAGCCCTTGAAGGAAATGAAAGGCCCCGTGTCCCAGCCCCGAGGCACAGACCGGGGAGTCCTTTTGCTTCTCCACAAGCACACAGAAAGCAGCAGCCACACCTGCTCCATCAGGCAGAAGAGCCCTGCCGAGGGCCGGGTTTCCTCTGCTCACCCCTCTGCTCCAGGCTGGGGAGCCACGCTGCTCCACCTCCTGACTGCCACACTCCCTGGCCCAGCTCCTCTCCCTCCACCCCGGGCAGAGCTCGCTGGAGAGCAGCGCAGGTGTCTCCAAACATGGTGATTTCTGCAGAAATCTCCAAGGCTAACAAACAAGCCCTTTAAGTAGAAGATGGACAGGAGCTCCCATAAAAACAACCTCTCATCCATGTGGGAACAATAGAACATCTGTGCCCACAAACGAGGCACAGAGCAGGAACAAAAGGCAACACTTTTTCATGAGTGGGACTTCAGGAATCTGGGGTCTGTTCTTCTGGTTGCTTTTTCCTGCCTTATTTATTGAAATAGCTGCTGCTCCCTGGCTGCAGACCCCTGTTTTCCCACAGGACAAGGAGAAATTTAAGGCAAGAGGATCTGGCCAGGGTCACTGGTGGATCCAGGAGCTGATGCTGCATTTACAACCCCTCTCTGAGCTCTGCCTTCTGTTAAAGTAATTCTTGTTAAACAACCAGCTTGGTCACAGCTTTGCTGTGTCACAGCCATCACGAAACTCACAGCTGTCCTTTGCCATCTCAGGGAAAGCTGTTGCAGACACAGTGAGAACTAGAGAGGCAAATGTTGGTCTTCAGGACTGTAATGTCTTGTTCACACCTCTGTTCCCCTCTGAGCCACAGAGATCCCTTTCCCAGCAGGAAAGAAAGGTGGAGATGCTGCCACCCCTAGAGGGAGGGGAGCTGGGTGCAGGATTGAGCTGTGCACCTGATGTGGGGCAGAATTCACCAGAGACAGAAACCAAAGGATGGAACTTCTCTGATCCCGGAGCCCAGCCGCTGCTCCTGGTCAGTAAGCAAACCCCCAACACTCCCTGCCTGCCAGCTGGGCACAGCTCTGACCCTGTCCCCAAACCCTCCCAAAGTCACTGGGATGCACAGAATATGGGATATCTTGAGCTGGAAGGGACCCACAGGGATCATCCCATCCAACTCCAGCGTGTGTTGCTGTATTTGAGCTGGCTTCGTGAAGATCTAAGCAAGGAAATCAGGTTCAGAGGTGAGCAGTTGAGTTTATTTCTGCTCCTGGGTGAGGACATGAATGAAACGGGAGGTGAAGGACAGATGGTTCTGCAGGTGGCAGAATTCCTCCCTGGCTGGGCTGTTAGTCCTGCTCAGGGGAACCAAAAGCCACACAGGGAGACTGAGGCTGATAAAACCCCTCCTGTCAAAAGGAAATGTCATTCCAGGCCTGATGCTGAGCCCTGCCTGCTCCAAAGTGTCTGTGCACAGTGGAGCTGAGAGGCACTTACAGAGGCATTTAGTCTCACACAAAACATTCTCCTGGGGCAACGGGGATGGAGCAAGGCCAGGCAGACTCCTCTCATTGAGCTCAGCTCCACTGAAATCAATACGTTATTAGGCAGCAATTCCAACTCTTAATATTCCACCTCTGGACAGTATCATGTTTGTGTTGAACGAGGAAGACTTAGCTAGACATAAGGGGAAATTCTTTGCAGGGATAAGGATAATAAATCCTGGAACAGAGCACTGGGAAGGGGTAAAATTGCTAGTGAACAAGGTGATTAAGGAGAAATTCAGACAAAATTTTTACAGAAGGGAAGTGAGGCAAGGAGAGAGTGCAGGGCAGGGATGGGACTTCTGCTCAGACTATTTCTGGTGTCATGAAAGAGTGCAGGTTTTACTGAGCTGCCTGCCGGCTCTGTGTGGGTGATAAGCCCCAGCTCCAGGCTGCCTCTGCCCCCTCCTCTCTCCTCCCCAGCCCCAGCTGAAGCTGTGCTGCTAAAAGACATAAAACCAGGCTGCCACCCGCCTCTCCCTGCCCCACCTGAGGCCCCTTTTTCTCTTTTGATGCTTCTAATGAAACTAAGTGGCTGCAAGCAGAAAGTTTCCACTCTGTGCCTGCGGGCTGATTACTGCTGAGCTGACAGCGGCAGCATCCTGGCCGAGCCTCTCCGGATGGGAACCCCCAGGGGAGGGCACGAAGTGCTGCTCCGTGCCCTCTGCTCGCCGAGCACCATTAGAGCGCTGCCTGCCTGCCCTGGCAACCCGGGATTGCAGGGCCTCGCCGGCCTGGCTGCTGGGGCCGGGGCTCTGGGAAACATGCGCTGGGGCACGGAGGGGTGATATCCACCCCACTCCTGCAGACAGCCTCAGAACCCGGCAGAAGTCAGGTTCTTTTATCAGCCGTGCCACAGCAATCGTGGCTGGTGCTGCTCAGGGGGAGCTGGCCTTGCCTGCTATTTTTGTGTGTGATTAAAGCTGTCAAGAGACACTTCTCTGTGTCCCTGGTGGATGGAGACTGTTTGTGTCCTGAGCAGGGAAAGAAAGGGGTATCTGGCAGGTAGAGCTCCATCACTCCAACCCCTCCTGCCTAGCCAGCCTCATCTTTGGAAGCTGAGGGGGAAGAGTCCAGCACAGAGGACAGATCAGGCCCAGGCTTTCTGCTGACAATGATTTCTGCTAGAGGTTTCTGAGCTTTATGGCTGAACTTTTCCAGACCAGCCACCACCTTTCTGCCTGGCCAGAAACAATGAGGCCGAGGAAGCCGAGTTCACCAGGATTTCCAGACAACCAGGACACCCCAAAAATCACACTTGTCTGACTCCTAGAAGGCAAGCTGCTGCCTCATTATTCCCTCTCCCTCAATTCAGGAACACAATGCACCCCCAGAACTTGGTTCCAGGGAAGGTCAGTGCCAAACACCTCCACCAGAGACACTGCATGTTCCTCAGCAGGCCAGGCACTAACTGACTCCTCATGGACAAGAGTCTTGCCCCTGGACAAACTTCTCTCTGGATTTCTCCTGTTGCTCGTGTCCTTTCTTCCAAACAAAGGGCTTCCCAAACATCCTGACCTCTTGCAGTTACAGCCCTGTTCCCAGGCTGGATGCTGATGGAGATCAGGGGTGGTTGGTCCTGTGGTGCCTGGCCCTCTCTGGTTCCAGGTTACACTCTTGCCCCTCGGAGTTCCTGGCTGTTCCTGGAAATCCAGGCTGTACCAGCAGGGCCGAGTTACCCCGAGATCACCTTGCTGATGGGAGGGGAAAGTAAACAAGATCCTGCTCAGCACTGCAGAGACCAACTGCTCCAGTGTTGCCTGGCAGATGGGGCCCACGAGGGAGACCATCTGTTTCCGAGTGAGGCCCTAAATTTCTCCGGGTGACATCCCAGGCTGAAGATACCCAACAGAGTTCAGTGGGCACAGAGGAGCAGCTGTGACCTCGATTACTCCTTCAGTCCTTGGTGGGCAACCTCCAGAGCTGAGCCAGGGCATGGACCTCGATTCCATGGGCTTCTGTTGTGTTCCTGTTGGGTTCCTGCAGCATTCCTATTCCCTACATTGTGTTTTTCCTCTCTCTCTCTTCCTCTTGGCAGTCCTTCCCACATGTGTGCAGTGCTTTGGCACAGGACACGCTCCCTGTTGTAGGGGCTGTGTGGTTCCCCTGCCATCAGCTCTGTCCTCTGCCCACCCCACTCTCCTTATCCCAAAAAGCCCACCTGGCTGTGCCAAGGCCACCTGCCCCATCCCTGGCTGTGGACATTTCACTTGGCTCCTCCAGCACAACCCAGTGATGCTGGAGAGGGTTAAAAATAGCCACACTGGGGAGGTTGCAGAAATGCTGTTAGACCTGAGGGCAAGGGCTGGCACCTCAGAGGGAAGGGGATGACATCCAGGGAAGGCTGGAGAAGGAAAGAGCAGTCTGCTGATAGTCAGCATGTCTGAGAAGCTGGGAACATATTGCATTAAACCGATAATAACACCTTGAACAGCGGGGTGGTGGTTTCCATCTAGCCTCGTGCTGAGCTCGGTCTCTCTCATTTCTTCCCCCCTGCAGCCAGGGAATCTGAGGCACTGGGATGGCACAGGTCACCCAGCCAGGCTGCAGCTGGAAAGAGGAGCCTTCCACAGAGGGCAGGGAGCTGCCACACCTCAGCTCAGCCTCTTGGCTCTCCTTTTGCCCCAGCTCCATCCTCCTTAGTCTGGGAGGTGGGAAGGCTCTAGGGCTCTTTGCTTAATTAGTAGTAACAGCTGAAGCACTTGAGAGACAAAAGCTCTTCTCTCTCTGCCCCACTTTTACTTGGGAGCCAGGGGTGGGGAGCAAATTGCTTGGAAGCCAGAAAGCACCCTGGATCTTGTCACCATGGCTGCACAGACACAGCCTCCTGTTATCTCCAGAGGAACAAAACCCTCCTCCCACCCTCTCCTGTCTCAGCTGGAGCTGATAAAAGAAGAAGAAATAAACAAAAATAATAATAATAAAAAATACCCCAAACTGGCACAGAAATATCCAGGGAATGAACCAGTCTCTGCACCACGTTTTTGTTTCTGCAGTGGGTTTGGGGTTGTTGGAGAGCTGGAGGACTCCAATGAGTATTTCAGGTTGTAGAGTCCATCTCAGGAATATTGGGATTTACAGTCACGACTCAGGAGCATCCCAGATGATGCCATTTTCTGGAGAATGACAATCTCTAGCTATGTACACCTAATTGTGTAGCTGTGATTTATATATGTGAATGTGTGCACTGTTCACATGACTAAATATAATGTTTTTGTCTTTCTGTTTGGCACCCACAGTGATCACACCTGTAAGCTGTGAACAAGAGCTGGAGCCTTCCCACTTCTGCCTCTGTGGGAGAGGCACCAGAGGAAGCAGAATCACAGAACAAATCAGGTCATAGAATCCTGGGATATCCTGAGTGGGAAGGGATCCACAGGGATCATCAGTCCAACCCCTGGCCCTGCACAGACATCCCAACAATCCCCCCCTGTCCCTGTCCCATTGTCCAAACCCTCCTGGAGCTCTGGCAGCCTTGGGGCCGTGCCCACTGCCCTGGGGTGTCTGGGCAGTGCCCACTACCCTCTGGGGGAAGAACCTTTTCCTTGTACCCAACCTAAAGCTCCCCTTGCAGCCAACACAGGCTTTTGTGCCACCACAGTTAAACTGCTTTTGTTATCTGCCCATCCCTGGTCACCACTGCAGTGTGCACAGGGGCTTTAGGAAGTAAAACAAAGTGAAAACTAAAGTGGGCCATTGCTGTTGTGCTGGTTTCCTTGTGTTCTCACAACTAAAAGGCTAAAAATATGCCAAATAGTATAGCAGTAAAGCAGTGAAAACTAGCAACCATATATTTGTATTTTGAGAGAAATGAGGGCTATTATGGTTGCTCCAGACGGGCTTCCTACAGGAACTGGGTGGATAATTTCACAGGCATCAAAGCTCTGACCATCTGGTGAACGGGAACATACCTTTTAGCAACATGTCTTGTTTTGGCTCCGTGCCTGCAGGGCCACCTCCCTACAACAGGCACTATTTCAGTGCTTAATTACACTTACTGTTAAAAAAGGACAACGTATTTTTAGTGTCTGTCTTTCCAATATCAGCTTCTGGCCACCAAATATTCCACTGCCTGTGTGTGCCTGCAGAAAATGGTGTGTTTAAATCAACCTGGGAATTATGTAGGACATTGAGGGTCAGATAGTGGCCCAGAGTGGCTCAAAATTGTCTTGGCTTTTAAAGAAAATTATTCATGTGTGAACAAACAAATGAAGGAGAGTAGGAATAACTGATAACTCAGAGTTTAACCTAGTTTTCTCCTTTTGGCACTGGCTGGCACACTCAGTGCTTTGGCTCACCTACTTTTTTACTATCAGTAGTAGAAATGATACTGCTTGTAATTTTAGCATGAAACTTATGACTTTGTAACACAATAAACATTTAAATGTTTTAGTTTACAGCTTCTTTCTTGCAGCTGCCAAAGAATATCGAGTTGTCCTTTCAAAAAGTCTGAATGAAGTGGCTGGTTATGTCTTTCCACTTTTCCACACCCACATTTTCTCCCATCAGTAGTTTTTTGGCCCAAATGTAGCCAAGTGTTACCTGTAAAAGTCCAATCTGGGGCATTTTGTGTGAGAGGTTTCTGCCTCAGAGACCTGAAGGGGTGAACCCTTGTTTTTAAACTTATCTGCCCTCCCTTTGCATGTGGATTTACCTGGATAAGCTCATTTTGACCATGACAACAGCTTGCTATAAAGATCAGGCTCTTGTTGATAGCTCTGGGCACGCTGCTATTGCTGCTGCAAACGCTGCTCCTGTGTCCTCCTGCAGCCAGATAAACAGGAACATCTGCATTTCCATTTTAATAGCAGCAATGTGGATATTAATGAAACTGGGGGGAGAACTGGGACAAGGCTCCAGGACTCACATCCTCCTGGAAAACTCTGCAGGACCTCTCTCTGAAGGCAGATGCTGAGGTGGCTTTGAGAACCTGGGCTGAGAGATCATTTTGAAGGAACTGTTGATTTTTCCCCAAAGTCACTGATCCATAAAGATCCCAGTGCAGGATTTCACAGCACACCAGGTGTTCAGGCCAGGAGTGGATTTTTGGTGAACCTGTGAGGGGAAGGAAACTGTAAACCTTGGGCAACCCTGGGATTGCAATCCAGGTTAGGGAATCATGGAATATCCCAAGTGGAAAGGGGCCCACAAGGATCACCAGCCCAACTCCTGGCCCTGCCCAGGACACCCCAACCATCCCACCATGTGCTGGAGAGTGTTGTCCAAACTACTGTCCCTTGAGTTTCCTCTTTTTTCCAAGAGGAAAAGCAACATCTCTGGGCCTGAGGTATCAGCAGCTTCCCCCCATATGATCCAGAGAACTTGTGCTAGAGCTCAGGGAGGATGGTATGGGTCAAGATGATTGGAATCATGGAATCATAACATTGGAAAACAACTCAGAGATCATCAAGGTCAACCACCAATCCAGCACCATCACCATGTTCACCACTAAACCACGTCCCCAGGTGCCACATCCACATGTTTTTTGAACACTTCCAGGGATGGTGACTCCACCACTGCCCTGAGCAACCATTTCTGTGAAGAAATTTTCCCTCATATCCAACCTAAACCTCCCCTGGCACAGCTTGAGGTTGTTTTCCCTTGTCCTGTCCCTGTTCCCTGGGAGCAGAGCCTGACCCCTCCCTGGCTCCCCTCTCCTGGCAGGGACTGGCAGAGCCAGAAGGTCCCCCCTGAGCCTCCTTTTCTCCAGGCTGAGTCCCCCCCGCTCCCTTGGCTGCTCCTGCTGCTCCAGACCCTTCCCCAGCTCCGTTCCCTTCTCTGGACACGCTCCAGCTTCTCAGGGTCTTTCTTGTCCTGAGGGGCCAAAAACTTGTCAGCCTTTTGTCTCATAACCAGTTATGGTCAAAGACCAGTTCCAAGGGCACATGGCTGTGGTGTGGCAGAACTAGCTGGTGATTTCATTTCTGCACAGATAGCATTTGACCCCTCTGTCCCCTGCTGACCATGTTGCCCCTTTTATGCCTCAGCATCACGTGCTGGTTGAGTGTCTGCCCCTCTGCTACCACCACACACACCCCTCATCCCCCAGCACCCACCAACTCCCAGCATCTGTGCCACTCGCTTGGCCTCTTTTCCTTTATGCTGCTCCCCTCCACCGTCGTGTGACTGCTATTGTGTGGTCCCTGCCACACAAAAGCCAGCCTGACCTAATTTAAATCAGTGCTATTGAAGCCGTTCTTGTTTTATCTCCCAGCACAAGGGCTGTGCTCCCCATTTCAGAGGGAGAAGAAATGAATGGCTAATTGGGGGGGTATTGTGCAAGGCAGCAGTTGTCTCCTGGCCCTGATTGTCAGCTCTCCTGCTCCACATAGTGCTCCCAGCTCCCCTCTTGTAACAGCCAAGCAGGCTTTGGGAGTGGAGGGAGGAAAAGGGGAGAATGGGACTGTGCAGCCAGTGCAGCGTGGCAGGGAAACAAAGCCGAGCATGGCCGAGGCTGGGGGAGGGCTCCTCGCTCAGAAAGGGCAGATGCTGGTGATAATAGAAGAGAATATCCATCCTTCACCTCCAAACGAGCCCCCTGCTTCTTTTTTTTTTCCTGGGTATTAATGTGACAGTCCTTTCTAGTGCTCTGGGGACTGTCTGCGGGGAGGGGGTGAGGCAGAGGGGGCTCCCACACTCACAGGGGTTGGAAGTGCTGGGAGCAGAGGAAGTGGGATAAGTCAGAAGGGAGATAAAATGCTGCCAGGCTCTTGGTCCTGCAGGCAAAGACTGAGTAGTCCCTGACACTGGACCTTTGTAAGAAAAGCAAGAACATCCCTGGGAGCCGTTCCAGCTCATGGGAAGAGGGAGCTTTGTGAGGGCCCCCAAAGACAGCACTGCCCAACGAGCGGGATGCAGAGCCCATGACCCACCTCCACGGTGTGTCCCAAGGCTGCCAGAGCCAGCACTGCCTGGGTGAGGGGCCTGAGTGACTCTGGGAGGGAACACTGACAGCGTGATGTCTTGCATCCAATTCTTGCCTCTGCCTCCTCCAGGTTCCTTCCAGGAGCTTCCTCCCTGCTGCTGTTGCTCTGCAGCTCCTTTCTCCACCCCTCGCCAGGCCTGAAGAGGTCTGTGGAAGAAAAGAGAACCCAGATTTGAATCTTTCCATGGATGGTCTTGGGTCACTCAGAGATCCTTCTGCTGAAGGGAGGGGACTTTGCCCCCAGCTATTGCTGGGGTTTGTCCCCAGCACACTCAGCTGATGCTCAGTGCAAAGGTTGGTACCAGTCCTCTCCTGCAGCTGCAGGAAAACCAATTTCACTCCAGGATGTTCAACAACAACACAAAGCAAACAAGCCCCAAGACATCAGGTTTGTCGTAGACTTGGATGTAACATTATAATCCTTGTCATAAGTCAGATCTGAACAAAGCACTGGCAAGTCCTGAAGTTAAAGGACATGTGACAATATCCCTTTTGGCCCCAAATCAAGAGACCAGCTATAAAATTGTAAAATAGAATTGTAAAATTAAATGTAGATTTTATTAAGAGTGTTATTAAGAAAGAGGTTGGTTTTGTTTTTGTCTGGTTTTATGATTCATTTCTCCCTTCCAAGCTTTTCTCTGCAGCCAGCAAAGCATAAAACACACTTCAACCAAGAAAGAAGAACAGGAAAAAATAATTCTCGTGCTACCACCCAATTCTGAGGGCTGAGGTTTAACCAAAAAGAGAAGGATTGCCATGGATGTGTGAACTGTTAACACTGCAATGAGGGAAGAGAAGAGGAACAAACTTATTCCTGGCACTACCTGGGACTGTCAGCTCTTGGCTGAGGGTGCCCAGAGAAGCTGTGGCTGCCCCAGCCCTGGGAGTGCCCAAGGCCAGGCTGGAGCACCCTGGGCTGGTGGAAGGTGTCCCTCTCATGGCACTGGATGGGCTTTAAGGCCCTCCCAACCCAACCCAGTCTGTGATTTCCCGATTCTGCCCCTTCAGCGAAGCTCCCTTTGCCGGGCGGGACAATCTCCCCCTCAGCTCTCCCTCAGGGAGCGCTCCAAGGCCTGCCCTGGGGCCGCTCCTCTCCCAGCCCCATCCCCGGGGGATCCGCTCCTTCCCCACAGCCCTCCAGGCACCTCCGGGCACCTCCGGGCTCCTCCAGCCCCCGTGCCCTCAATTCTACCGACATCTGGCGGCGGCCGCGCCGGGGGAAGGGCCGGGCCCTCGGCGGGGCCTCCGTGAGGGGAGCCCGGGGGGAACAGGCACCTCTGAGCGCTCTGAGGCGGGCCGGGCCCCGCGGGCCTCACTGCTGCTTCTCGGGGCCCGCGGGGAGCCTCGTGTGGGGTTTGCAGAGGGGTTTGCGCCGGGTTTGTGCGGGACTTGCTGAGGGATTTGTGCAGGGTTTGCTGAGGGGACTGTGCAGGACACGCGGCCGCCGTGAGGGGAGGGCGCGCACAAGGGACGTGGCGGGAAACATCTCTCCGCAGCGGGTTTCCGTAGTGTAGCGGTTATCACGTTCGCCTCACACGCGAAAGGTCCCCGGTTCGATCCCGGGCGGAAACACCTCTTTTCTTTCCATCCCTGGAATATTTCTTTCAGTTGTGGTTTGTTGTTTTTTTTTTTTCTTCCAGTTTTCGAGTGGCTGGTTTTTTTCCTCTTTTTTTTTCCTTCGTATTTGTGTGTTCCCTCGCCGACCATTCGGGGGGCCCGCCGTGAGCTGGGGCAGAAATGGGAGCAGCATCATGTGCCCCATCACCGAGCAGCGCCCGCGGCCCGGCGGGGCTCGGGAAGGCACAGAGCGACAGGGCGGGAGCTCCGCGTAATTCGCTAACGCCTGAAACACAGGGGGAAAAAAAAAGGAAATTTATAATGACAGGAAAACGAAGGTTGCGTTGGCCGGGAATCGAACCCGGGTCAACTGCTTGGAAGGCAGCTATGCTAACCACTATACCACCAACGCTTGCTGCACATTGCGCGCCCGACCGGCCCCACGAACCGCAACCGGGGGAACCAACCACTGCCCGCCCGGGGGGGGGACGGGAACTGCAGAGAGACACGAGGGGAGCTCCGCGCTTGCCTCGCTGCGGCAATAAACGCTAAACAGGGGCCAGTCTCTGAGGGTGGGCGGGGGAGAATCTTCTCTCCGTGCTTTTTTCCGCCCTTTGTCAGCCTCAATTCTCGCTGTGCCCCGCGCCCCCCTCCCCTCGCTGGACATTGGAAGGGGCTGCCCA